>OVBL01000178.1:0-246081 GCA_900406555.1 Pseudoturritis turrita | reverse complement strand
CGAGCTATCCCGATGCAATCCCTCTCTCCGCCGCTCAGATAAATGCTAAAGGGGCTTACAATGATGCCTCAGCGTCAGCGGCTATCTTCTCGAAGATCACCTGTCCAGGTGATCATTTTCTGCCATCCGATACCCTGCTTAGGGATAAGGCCTATAGCGAGATGTCGCTTCGGGGCGTCAAGTTATGTGATGTTTATTTGTTTCGTTTTCGTTACCCGATCCGTTTAAGCTTATTTAACAGTATTCCTGTTGTTGTGCAGTTCATATCCCATCTTAATAGGATGGTAATGGGGTACGAATCTGATGCCCGTAAGGATCGCGAGAGGGTCGTAGATGCTAGGCGGAAAGCCATTGAGTTGGATGGGAAGCTCAAAGAAGCCGAGGCAAACCAGGCTGCTGAACAAGAGAAAGCTGTCAAGAGAATCAAAGACCTTGAAGCCGACGCAGAAGGGTGTAGAAAGCACATTAAAGAAGCCGATGAGCGGATCATGCGGCTGGAGTCTGGCAAGGCGAGACGGGACGCTCATATAGCTAGCTTGACAAGGCAGCTAGAAGCGGCGAACGAGCTTCATGAGAGTAAGGTCAAGCAAGCCATTCTAGAGACCAAACGCGAGACCATGATGATGCTCGAAGGCAAAGTTTCCCGAGCCAAAAAGCTTCTTGGCCAGATTGACGGTGAGCCAAAGGAGAACATGCTTGACCTTGCTCAGATTGAAGGTAATCTTCAATTCATTGGGCTGCTCCAAGGCGACGAACCGCCCTCTCTTGATGCCGAGGCAAAAAGTCTGGCTGAGCAAAAGGAGGATTTGGTGGGAGCTCACGAGGCATTCGCTCAGCTCGTGGCAGAAATGAGAGAAATCCTGAGACTATCTCTAGTGCGTTCTGACATACTAAAGGAGCTTAACGATGGTGATCACATGGAAACTGCCGCTGCAAGCGTTGGGATCCAAGATTTTTCCGGCTCCAACAAGGGAACGCCTGGTTTGGCTGAGTTTCGTTCAATGGAGATTGCTGAGGAGACATTCCCTGAACCACCTTCTGAGGAAGCTCTCGAGGCTGTTCTAGAGGAAAAAGTTGCAGAGTTTGCTGAGGTGCTCTTTGAGGAAGAAAAAGCATCGGGAGGTGATATAGCCGAGCAAATGGTGGAGCCGGAGCAGAGGGTGGTTACGACCCCTGAAGATAACAGAGGATTACGATCCTCTCTTCTTTGTTTAGTTTAAAACTTTCATTTTTTTTATTTTATTATTTTTTTTTAGCGCCTGGACGGCTTTATCCAAGTTGTATAAGAACCTATTGTTATCGCTTGGTTGCTGATTGGCTGATTTGCGGTTGATGAATATGTCTTTTGTTCGATAGATTCGCAAATGCTTTGCTTGCGTTGTCTTTGTTGCGAAGTAGTTGTTCCGACGAACGGATACAAGGGGTTGCTTTGCGTAGTTATGAGATGATCATTCTCGGGATGGTCATTTCGGTTTACAGACAGGTTACCATAAACTTATCTGCTCCGACAAAGAACATCTGTTTGCATAGTTTAGTTTGAACATTTCGATCTACGGATGCGTCACCAAGAACGTTTCTGCTCCGATAATGAACATATGCTTTGTATAGTTTAGGACGAACATTTCGGTTTATGGATGCGTTACCATGAACGTATCCGCTCTGACAATGAACGAATATTTGTATAGCGCGCTTTTAATCCTGAGACGGATGTGAGAGTTTAGATCCGAGATGGATGCGAGAGTTCACTATTGTGGCCAGCAATAGTGAACATGTGGCGAGATGCCCGTTGTAGTCCGATTTGCTCAAATATGTCTGTTTTGTTAAGATTTGTGATCCTTTGAAGGATGCTTAGGTAAAAATTGTGTTTAAAAGCAAAGCTTTGATAGATCGTGGAATCTGTTACAAAGATGGGAGTATACGAGTATGCGTATACGTACCCACTCCCCCCCCTTTTGAAAGGAGGGGGCAACTGAACCCATCCGAAGACGAGCTGCCTACGTACCCTTTGCAGGGATCAAGTCCCCGTAGTTCATGTAAAGTAGCTTAGTGATATTTTTGAGATGCATTGCGTTCCATGATCTTGGTACTGGAACATCCGTCATGCTGGCAAGTTTGTAAACGCCAGGTTTGACTATCTCGTGATTCTGTAAGGTCCTTCCCAATGTGCTCCAATTTTCCGGCATTCTCTGCTGTGTTCTGGAAAACCTTCCGTAAAACTAAATCGCCTTCGTAGAATCGTTCTCGAACATTGGAATTGTAGTATTTTGCTGCCGCGTTCTGGATATCCTGATCAAGGCTTGTCCCTTCTTTCGTTGATCAAGTCCAATTCGTCAAGCATCAATAGGTGATTGAGCCCTTCTTGTTCTGGTAGTAGTCTGCGGCGAATTCCTGGGAAATGTATCTCTGGTGGGATGACACACTCTGTTCCGTACAGGGCGAATGGGGTTTCCCTGTTGCTCGTCTTGGGGTGGTGCGGTGAGACCAAAGTACTCCTTCCAGTTCTTCAGCCCAACGTCCCTTTTTCTCATCAAGACGCTTTTTCAGGCCGTCGAGGATTGTTTTGATTGATTGCTTCGGCTTGTCCGTTCCCTTGTGGATATCTTGGAGTAGACTTACTGAGTCTGATTTTCCATTTGTTGCAGAAACCTTCAAAACGATTTGAGATGAACTGTGATCCATTGTCCGTCACGATTTCGTAAGGCACTCCATGGCGACATATGATGTTCTTCCAGACAAAGGCTTCCACTTGTGCATCTTTAATGTTGGCATATGAGTCGGCTTCGACCCATTTCGAAAAAATAATCTGTTAAAACCAGCAGGAAACGTTTCTGTTTTGAGGGATGCAGCGGCCCGACGATGTCCATAGACCATCGCATGAATGGATATGGTGATGAGATTGATGAGAGCATTTCGTTGGTTGGTGAATCATTGGAGCGTGGCGTTGACATTTCTCGCATTTGGCTGAAAACTCCTTGCAATCTTTGATCATTGTTGGCCAATAATAACCGTGACGTTTGACCTTTATGGCTAGTGCTCTTCCTCCAGAGTGTGAATTTCCTCCATAATCTTTTGGCGTCTTCTCCTTCCACGCAGTTTAGCAATGGTCCTGAGAATCTCCACTTGAAGACATTTCCATCGAGTAAAACGTAACGTGCTGCCTGGGCTCGAAGCTTGCGAGCTGCCCATTTTTCGGTTGGTAAGACGCCGTCGTATATGTATGCTCTGATTTCGCCGAGCCATTCTTGTCGCAGCCATATTCTGCTTTGCCATTGACCTCGTTTGCTTCCTCGTTGGGTTGTGGTTCGATGACAGGGCATCACTGCTTTCGTCGGTGTATTCTTCAGACTGTCTTCTTCCATTGGGCTGTATCCAGCTCAGGACGAATGGTTTGCCAATTCTTGTATTCCTTTCGTCTCCTCTTCCCTGATCGTGACTTCGTTGCTTGCTTAGCGGCTTGTGAACGAGTTATGGCATTCACCATGCGGAAAGTCTGATGCTCGGGTGTTGGATGAATTCCACTGGGATTACTCTTTAGATCCGGATCGGAAGTTGATGCAAGGCTGCAAGTGCGTCGGCTGGGGTTCTCCCCACGTGGGATACGTGTTAGGATGAATTGTTTGAACTGCAGCCAATTCTTTCACGATCTTTAAGTAAGCTTCCATTCGATCATCCTTTGCTGCATATTCGCCGCTGAACTGATTTGCGACTAGTTGGGAGTCGCAAAATGCATGGAGTTGCTCGATTTTTAGGCCATTAGCAAGTTTCATCCCGGCAATCAAGGCTTCGTATTCTGCTTCATTGTTGGATGCGTGGAAACCGAGGCGGAAAGACTGTTCCATAGTTCGCCAGTTGGAGAAGTTAGCCGTATCCCCACTCCCGAGCCGTTTTTGGAGATGAGCCATCAACGGAAGTTTCTAGAGCTGGCTTTGCATTTCGTCGTCAATGCTTTCTTCAGGTAGTTCGATAAGGAAATCAGCCAGGACTTGGGATTTTGTGCACATTCATCCGCGATACTCAATGTCATATTCGCTCAGTTCTATTGCCTAGTTTGCTAATCTTCCTGACTGACTTGGGCTCTGTAAAACTGACCTTATCGAGAAAGTGCTTAGGACAACGATCGAGTGAGATTGGAAGTACGGCCTTAGCTTTCTTGCCGACATAACTATTGATAATGCCAATTTCTCCACCTGCGAGTACCTTGTCTCGGCATCTGTAAGGGTTTTGCTGACGTAAAAGATTGGCTTCTGCTCCCCACGCTCGTCTCAAATCAACACGCCACTTACTGCTGTGGTGGAAACTGCGGTGTACAGAAAAAGTGGTTCCCCTGCTTCTGGTTTTGTGAGGACTAGAGGAGTGGTCAGGTAAATCTTTAGTTGTTGAAAAGCCTCCTCGCATTTTTTTGTCCACTCGAACTTCTTGTTCCCTCGTAACGTATCATAAAAAGGCAAGCATTTGTCGGTGGACCGTGAGATGAATCTGTTAAGTGCGGCTACCCTCCCGGTAAGTCTTTGCACTTCCCTTTTGTCTTTGGTGAAGTCATACGGATGAGTGCATCGATTTGCTTAGGGTTAGCCTCAATGCCGCGGTGAGTTACTAGGTACCCGAGGAATTCCCCTGAGGTGACTGCAAATCTGCACTTGGTCGGGTTTAACTTCATGTTGTGAAAGTTCAGCTGCGAGAAGCATTCCTTGAGATGAGTGACGTGGTCCTGTTTTCTTAGTGATTTCACCAGTATATCGTCTATATAAACCTCCATTGTCTTTCCGAGTTGACCGGCGAACATCTTGTTCACCAGTCGTTGGTACGTTGCTCCGGCATTTTTCAGACCGAATGGCATCACCTTGTAGCAATATATTCCACGATCCGTTATGAAAGCGGTCTTCTCGCGATCATCGGGGTTCATCAAGATCTGGTTGTAACCTGAAAAGGCATCCATGAAGGATAGTAGTGCATTCCCTGCCGTTGCTTCAACTAAGCGATCGATATGTGGAAGGGGGAAGCTGTCTTTTGGACAAGCTTTATTCAAGTCAGTGAAGTCCACGCACACACGCCATTTTCCATTCTTCTTCTTGATCACCACTGGGTTAGTTAGCCAATCCGGGTATCTCACCTCAGTTATTGAACCGACACGCAGGAGTCTTTCCACCTCGTCATTCACTACTTTACCTCTGTCTGGCCCAAGCTTTCTCCTTTTCTATTTTACTGGTTTGAAAGTCGGGTCAACGTTCAGTTCGTGGCTCGTTATGCTGATATCGATGTGAGGCATGTCTTCTGGTTCCCATGCGAAGGTGTTGATATTTTTCTCCAAGAATGCAATGAGTTCTTCTTTGATCTTTTCGTCTAACATTGCTCCAATTTCTACGCATCGCTCTGGATGTTTATTGTCGATGCAAACTGATACGACGGGGTTGCAAGTTGGTTTAGACACTTCTTCTTCGTGATCCACCGCGATCTGTCACTGCTATAAAAGTTTGGAAAGCTCTTTCACCGGTTCTCTGTCGGTCTTTATATTCTTGCGCTTTGAACTTGCCGTCGGATCAGTCACCGGGTTTCTGAGCTTGTGTGCGGCGAGAAATCAGACACGAGACTCTTTTTGGTTTCCTCGAATCATTTTCACTCTGTTTGGTGTAGGGAACATGAGGCCAAGATGGTAGGTTGAAACGGCTGCGCGCATGGAATTTAACCAGGGGGTCCCCATGATGACGTTGTAGATGGCCGGGTGATCAGCTACCGAGAATTCAATGATCTTCGTCACCTCGCCAGCTTGGATAGGCAGTTTGATTGTCCCAGTAGTCATGGTGGTTTCTCCAGAGAATCCAGTCAATGGTTTGGAGGTAGATATCACTTCGGACAGGTCCACATTCATTCTTCTGAGAGTCTCGAGGAAGATTACTTCTACAGTGCTCCCAGTGTCTACCAATACGCGTGCTATGTCGCAGTCATTGATGATTAACTCGAGTACGAGAGGGTCATCATGCGGTCTGTCGATTCCGATCGTCTCCTTTTCCTCGAATGATATCACGTCGTTTGGAAACTTTGATGGTTTAGACCATTTGATGCTGACGTTCGCCCTTCGCTGGAATGCTTTGATTGATGAGACAGTATCTGAGCAGTAGTGAGATCCTCCCATAATCATGCTTATTCTCCTTCTCGTTCCGGAGGGTGGCGCCACATCATCCTGTCTGTCACGCTTGGAATAATCTTCTTTCGTCAGATCGGGTCTGTGTGCGTTCATATCCATCTCGAAATCTTAAGGCTGATGTTCCCTCCAAGTTCGCCAGCTACTAATTTTTTGGCGAGTTTTAAGCCAAGGATACGACAGTTTGCGGTTGAATGCCCATAGATGCGATGGTGTTCGCAGTAAGCCGTTTCGTTATAGGAACTGTCGTTTTTGGTCCATGTGGTCCATGAGCTTCTTCCACGGCCTTGGCCTCTTCCTCGACCGAATCCAGGAGCCTCAATTTGATAGTTATGAGCTCCTCGAAAGCCTCCCTCGTGCGTGATATAGCCAGAACCTTTGTTGTTTTTCCTAGCGTTGGAAGGGGTTGAAACTTGGGGAGAATGGTTCGTTGTCTTAGCCTTCCCGTACTTCTCGGTTATGATTTTCATCTCTTCTTCTTCGGTGATGAAGTCTGCGGCTCGATGCATAGCGTCTTGTATCGTCGTGCGGGCGTTCAGCGCGATTTCTTTACGAAAATCAGAGTTGAACCAGAGTGCTCGCTTCAGGGCTAGTAGGGCTGCTTTGTCACTCAAGCCTTCCACTTTGGACATAACAGCTTTGAATCTTCCGATGAAACTCCGGAGTGTTTTGTTCTGCCCTTGAGCTAGGGTCCACAGGTCGGCGTCAGATGTTCCGGGATCCATGAATATGGAATAATATTTCAAGAACATCGTAGATAGTTGGTTATAGCTGTTGATAGAGTTCCGCTCGAGCCTGGAAAACCACTGGAGCGCCGGTCCTTTGAGATGCTCCAAGAAGAGAAGGCACTATCCGGTGTCTCTTTCATTTTCTTTGAAATTAGAGAGTCCCATGGCTATAGCGAAAGCCGTTAGATGTTCTTTTCGATCGGTTTTCCCTTCGTAGATCGGGACTTTCATCTTTCAAGGGTTGGGAATTCTTGTGTCAGTAATCCGTGCTGTGAACGGGGTGTTTTGTACTTCCTCTAGTACGCGATCTATTTCTGGCACCTTGCTAGTTGCTTTGTGCATCATGGATCAGACGGCTTTTATATCGGCAACAGCTCGATCCATATCTGCTTGCATCATAGCCATCTCTTCTTTATGGGCTCGGACTCCTGCTCTGCGCTCTTCGTTGATCGGTGCTTGCTCAGCCTAGAGTATATTCTCCTCCTCCTCGGTTAGCTCTTGATCTCCTTCCAGGATGGCCTCGCATCTTTCAGTTTGAGTCTGGCCAGCTACTAAGAGTTTGGGGTTATCACGGCTCTCTACGTTTTGCTCCATTCGATTCTCCTCCTCCAGATTGATGATTGGGGCAGGCTCCTCCTCGATCGGTGTGTCGCTTGCTTCTTGCATTCCGGAGGCTAGGTTTGCTGAGCTTTGATGGAGTGGCGACAATCTTCCACGGGTTCGTGACGGGTTGAGCGGGATTGAGAAATCTAGGGCCGTTGGGTTGAGGCGCCTCCCGACTCGTCTTGTTGGATCCAGACCTGAGCTTATCCCACGGGTTCGACTCGCCATTGTCAAGGCCTTTAGCTCGCCCGTCATCGTGTTGTTGAGTTTCTCTTGCTCCTCCGCCTTCTTGAGCAGTATCTCCAGCATGGCCTTCATCTCCGTGAGTGCTGTTGAAGTCTCCCCAGCATCCTTGGATTGGTTCGTCTGATCCTCCATTCCGGCGTTCCTAACATCAGTAGCGTCATGCTCTCTGTCGTTGGCCATCGTCCTTCGGTGTAAGATAATTTCAACCCCCCTCCTTCTAGCGCCAAATTGTGGGAGTGTAAATCCACGCCAATTGAATTTGTCACATCTTTTAGAGAGATCCGAAACTTCTGAGTAAAATCGCTTAGTGAGACCACAAACCTGACACACATGTACCAACATGGTCTGATCCCGCACAATTAATGTTCACGTGTTGGTACAAATAGAAAAATGTTCAGATTTTGAGAAACATAACTAAACTCAACATATCATAATATCATCAGTAGAACATAAATAAATTGACAGAATATAATAACTTACAACATAGCAAGGATAATCAGCTTGGCAGAACAACCATCAGAACAAAATAATCATCAGAGGAGAAAGATATCATCATGACAGAGCGACCATGTATCTAGCAATGCAATATCAGAAGCGGAATGGTATGACCCCAACATTGGTCAACCCAAACCATATACTAACAGAATATATACATAATATACTCGATAGCCATGATGGCGCCTACCGAGGTGGTAATGAAGTACGCCATGGCACTAGTCGACCCCAATACCACTAACAGAATACTAGAGTACAGAATACACCGTGTGAGTGCCGACTGCCACGGATTGCCAAATAGAGCTACTAAATTAGAATATCATGATGATACTGGTCGTAACAAAACTAAACATATATCGCACCAGAATCATGATCCAGAGTTAAACATGATAAACATATACTTTTAAATATCATGCTTTTAGATCATTTAATTATTACTTAATTATTTATAGTTAAATTCATTTAATTAAATAAAAATCACATTATTTTACCATTCAAATTATTATTCTAAATTTTCCTAAAATATTATACCAACATATAATAATACTAAGGGAGTTAGAACTCACTTGTGATTTGGTTTTAAGATCGAAAGGAGCTTGAACCGACAATCCTACAACGTCCACAAATACTAATTCGAACACTTATGTAATGAACCTCTTTGTTCTGAAATTTCAGCAGCCACTGTCTTTCATGATCGCAATAGAATTTTTTATACAGATCTTCAATTTATATGATTCGACTGGAATCAAATCAAAAACTAGACTCATATACCTTTTTATCGAATATTTAAATGCTCAAAACGGAGTATTACAGATAGAATTTTCGAACCCTTTGTGGACACAGAAACTATTGAGCGATTATAGCATATCCATAATTTCCAGTCGACCAATCCTTATTGTTCAAACGATAACTTTCAGAGATAATCACCAAATAACATGATTCTTCTTGGAGACGAAACTAGCCTCTCGAAGCTTCGTATCAACTATCTAATCATTCAAACCGGACACCATTAGATATAGTTTTCGAGGTTTTAAAGTCAAGTAAAAACTGTAGATCTAAAACTGCATAACCAAATTTTCACAGACGATATGCTCACCTTGCATCTGCTATAACTTTCTAGTAATATCTCTAAATTGATCGATTCTTCTTTATTATGAAACTAGACTCAAGCATCTCCGTATCAAGTATTTGATCGCATAAAATGGAGCAATTTAGGATGCATTTTTATCTCTTGAAACATGACCAAATATTCTGGAAAAACATAAACGAGCTATCTGGAAAAAAGGTGACGAATTCTGAAACTAAAAACCCAAATACTCCTTAACGAGGCTATTTATGTGGTTTCAATTATCATCAATATTAGCTTTTAGTCTTTGATAATTATAGTTTTTTCTCAAAATCTTAATATCTATCAAAAGCATCCTTGAATTTGTGAAATTCCAGGATTTTTAATTGAATCAAAAATCTCCATTTTTCTGGATGTTACCAAAAAATATATATATATATATATATATGTGTGTGTAATCGTGATCTTGAAGAACAAGAAAGATACTGAGATATTGATTAAGATATTTGTTTAAAAAATAATTTTGGAAACTAGTAAACCTAATTATCTTTAAACTGCTTTCATTTTCTCCCTGTAAATATACATTATAGTTTGTCTCTTGAAAACCGCAGACACCATCTTCTAAATCTTTTCTTCACATATTAATGTATATGTGTTATTGTACATGGTAAAATATTGGAAACAGTATATAAAAATTACAGATCTAAAAATTATCATTCAACAATTTCTCTTATGGATTCCCATAAAGAATATAAAAATCTTATATTGTAAATTTTAATTCAAATTTTAAATTATTTTACAAACTATTGATCACATGCACATCACGGGACCTCATCTAGGATAAAAGAACAAAAAAAAAATCAAATTGTAAGATATTAAAATTTGAAAAACTATTTGGAAATATCTAAACCTAAAATTTCTAAATATATTCTTTTCTATGTGTATAAGTTTATTATTAACTTCATACTAGATTTTGACCCACGCTAAATGCGAGATTAAATGATTAAATAGGTTGACGAATCGATTTAACATATACAATTGTTTTAATATTTAAACGTGTATAACAAAGTATATGATTTCTAATATCTATAAACGTACAAAATGATATATATTGTGCATAAATATAATAAAGTTAAATACTTTTGACCAAGCATATATTAATGCCATTATTTTTAATATTTTTATGTGTAAAATTGATTAAAAATATGCAAATGTTATTTATTTCAATATCTTTTAAGTGTAAAATTGATCTTCATTTTTTCCATATAAATTGTCTAGCACCATAAAAAGATCCAAAGTTCACTATTTCTTAATCGGATAGTCGTTAATTCTCGATTCCGTACTTCTATCATCTACGATACATTGAAAAGTTTGGGTTGTGGAGCAGTAATTAATATATATACTAACAATAATCAAAAGATCTATGTGTAAAATTGATCAAAACGTATGCAAATGTTATTTATTTCAATATCTTTTAAGTATAAAATTGATCTTCATTATTCGTGTAAATTATAGACCATACGAAAAATCAGATAAATTTTACATTTATATGAATTTGTGGGACATAACAAACAGAAAAATATGTTTTCCAATAATGAATTGTATAAATATTTGCAAGTGTGATTAAATATGTATAATAGACTACATCATAATAAAAATATTTGTATAGTATACTAATCTAAATACATATATACACAATAGATAATATTGTTATAAATATAATAATAAAAATGTTGTTGATATATCAGAAAAAAATAGATGATATGATAAGTCTAAAATATTTCATTTAGATGAGTTTAAATTTGTAAAACATGTATTAATAGGCTTATGTTATAAAATTAATGAAAATATGTAGAGATCTCCACCATGGCATATAGTTTTAATTGAAATTTTTTTATTGGTTAAATTAAATGACATGTCCCCTAAAATACTTTTGAACGACACCTATGATTTTTTCCAAAACACCTGTGAATGTCTCCTCTATTAATATATATAGGATATAGTACCCTAGTAGGGAAAATTGTAAAAATAGTACATTTTTTCCAAAATACCTAAAATACCCTTACGCTTTGGTAGAGTCTGCGTGAATTTTGTAGCCTTAAGGCTAAGGATAGGCAGACTCTGCTTGAACTCTGCTAAGGACAGCAGAGGCTGGACAGACTCTGCTAAGTCTGCCAATTTTGTTAAGACTACTTGTGCTGTCTTTAGCAGAGATTGCGCAAACTCTGCTTAAACTCTGCTAAAGACAGCAGAGGCTGGACAGACTATTCTAAGGCTGGACAGACTTTGCTAGGGGCTTGGCAGACTGTGCTAGAGCTTGGCAGACTCTGCTAGGGTTGGGCAGACTCTGCTAGGGTTGGGCAGACTCTGCTAGGCTTGGCAGACTCTGCTAAGGCTGGACAGACTCTGCTAGGGCTTGGCAGACTCTGCTAAGGGTGGGCAGACTATGCTAGGGCTTGGTAGACTCTACTTGTACTCTGCTGTTTTTAGCAGAGGCTGCACAGATTATGCTTAAATTGTGTTAAAAACAGTAGAGACTAGGCAGACTCCGCTAAGTCTACCAACTTTTTTATTTTTCACTACTCTTTTGTTTGCATGCATTAGAAATTTTTTCTTTCTTTTGTTAAGTGATAATGTACAAAACAATCCAATTTGCCACTAATAAATAACAAGACTTTTTTAATAAAATAATAATAATAATAATAACAAGACTTTTTAGTATTCAAATAAAATATATAATTGGATAACAATATCGTATTCCCAAATTTAAAAGTAAATTGAATATATATATATTTATCTAACGAAATCTATAATTTTTTAGATTATTATTAACACAATAAATTTCCTCATTTAAGAAAGTTTTAACAAAATCCAAAATAAACATAAATAAATAAATGAACTTGAGATATTGCGAGTCCCAAATTATATTATGAAAAAAAAAAAAAATTAAGATTGAGTTTAAAAAGTCAGTGCCTCCTTTTATCGTATAGTTAAGATAGTTAAGACATCACCACCTTTTCTTTTAGTCAAACTTCTTCCAAAACGCTGCTTTAGATCTACAGTCAGTCTGCGAAACTCTAAACCACTTAAAATGAAGAAAAACCTATAATTGAACATTTGTTTAGATGTCATAACTCCAAAATCATCTTAAATATTAGCGTTTAAAAACTTATTTACCTTCGAAAAATTAGAATGGAAGAAAAAAAATAGTCATGGTTTATAAATGAGTACAATACCAAGGGAATACTTGACATATCGTCGGTTGAACAATGAAACACATGATAACAAAAAAAATGTTGATTTTTAATACAATTAGTAAAAAACTGTAAGAAATAATGTATAAAAAAAGTGGCAATATATAACAAGAAAAAATATGCAAAAAACCGTAAACACGAATTCTCCCAAAGTCTGATATCAATATGCCTTTAGTCTGCTTTTGGTGATATGTATTCAGTCTACGATACCCTAACCACTCTATTTTCTATTGAGTTGTTTGAGATTGCTTATCTCGATCCATTTTATACCGGTTAATGCACTTAACTATTTTCTATTGAGTTGTTTTAAACATGGCGCTTAAAAGAAAAGAAAAAGTTTGTTTTCCCATCCATCTCTTTGATATTAGTATAAATAGGTAAACCCTATATGTTTAAATTATCAACGTAAGCTGATGGCGATACTTAATTCAGCAACTAGATACTATAAAAGAGAAAATCACTCGACCAAGTTAGGTTCTTAATCCTTTTTTTTTTGGGAATGAGATGCATTGTATCATTCTTTTTTTTATTAATATATGGTTATTGTATATTGGATGAATCTATATTTTTAAAAGATGTAGGACCTTTGATTTCTGAGGTCCAAATTATATGGAAAAAAATAAAAATAAAAATAAAATAATTAAGATAGAGTTTATAAAGTATTTTCTAACAACATAGTACAAGCAGCCTTAAGAAATTGGCAGAGTTAGCAGAGTCTGCCCAACCTCTACTATCCTTAGTAGAGTTTAAGTAGAGTCTGCGCAACCTCTGTTAAAGACATCAGAGTATATGCAGTCTTAACAAAGTTGGCATACTTGGCAGAGTCTGCCTAGCCTTTGATGTCCTTAGCAGAGTATAAGCAGAGTTCGCGCAAACTTTGCTAGTGCTTAAGGGTAGTGCTTAAGGGTAGCGCTGGTATTTTTCTAAGAAGTGTACTATTTCTACAATTTTCCCTACGAGGGTACCCCGCTTGACATTAAATTTAGAAAACGTACCATTTTGAACTATTTCTTCTAAATTAAAATTCCTAAAAGCTTACAAGATTTAAACCGAACCAAAATTCTGATTGAACACTATTGGCAATATTTAACTATGAAGCAATGTTTTCTAATTAAGTTGATATCATACTATTATTTAGCAAGTGCGAAATCCTACGTGGCGGCTCCAGAATCACTCTCAGACCTGAGATTACTTTTATGCCATTAATGAATCCTTTTATTTATGTTCTGTGCCATCGAATTCATTTTGACTAAATTACCCATGATAAACCCTAAAAAAATCAAATCCTAAAAACTCAGCTTAAAGAAAAAAAAGTTGAGAAACGATTATAAACCCTAGGCAGTAAACGATCGCTATAATGAAATAGGGTTTCTGAAGATGTTTCTGAAGATGTGTCTTACTCGGTTCTACGATCGCTGGGAATATTGATGAGTTTGTTTCATGAATTAGTTTTCTCTACGGGTTTATTTGCAAGATTTCTGATTTTCAATTATGGAATCTACTTCTCGAATATGACATAAGAAGAGGAAGGAATCACAAGAGTTTGGTTTGATTGGATCATCAAGGATTTGAAATCGGATATAGATGCTAGATTGAGTTCAGAGGATTAATTGATATACTATTTTCCTCTGTTGTTGATTATTGCTACTGATGGTTACAGCGATGGCAAGTGTATCAAGAGATAGTTAAGACTGCGTTGAATGTTTATCTCTTCTTTGTTTGGCGAAGATTTTGGTTCTGTAAGCAATATTGATATATTTCGAATATTGGTTTTGAGATTGGTTCTCTGGAAAGGTTTCTCTTCATCTCAAATCTCGGTATTCAATTTCTTTGAATGTCTTTGCTCTGTTTTGATTTTGCTCGGTTTTGCTCAAGGAGTCGAGGGCTTTGGTGAAATGTTATTAGTCATTCTATGGGAGGACTGTTGGTGAAATATTTCATGAGTCTGCACAATGATGTATATGATTCCTCTTTCTGTAGCTGTAAGTCTTTTTCCAATATTGCCTTTTCATCTCAATCTGACATTAGTGGGTGGAAATTCTACTATCATCAGATATTTGAGACGTATGTAAAGAATTGTATTGCCATTGCTGCTCCATTTCAAGGTAAGTTCTCGGACTTGTAGTACTTCTGATTGAACGCGAGACAAGTAACAGACTGATTGGTTTTGCATTATTATGTGCTCCTGGGTGTATCACATCGACTTTGTTGAATGGAATGTCATTTGTCAATGGTTAGGAACATAACTTTTTTGTCTCCAAGTGGAGCATGCATCGGTTGGTAGATGATCAATTAACAATAATTCCATTTGGTTATAAATCTGCTTTATTTGATTTCTTATAGAGATTGGCTGATATAATTTTACGATCATTTCTTCTGTTATTTCAGCTTATTGAGTGTCCATCTATATACGAGCTGATGTGTTGCTCAAATGGGAACACCCCTCCTATTTTAGAGCTGTGGAGAGAAAAAACAAAGCAATGATGGAATTGGAACCTCTGATGTTGTTCTTTGAGTCTTACCGTAGTCTGGAAATCTTGAGGTTCACGAAATCTCTTTGTAATAATATAGTAAGCTACATACTACCGCCAGCTTTCATTAAATGATGATGTTATAAATGAACAGACCTCACGTTACTTTGACTGATATTATGCTCCACATAAATGTTCAGGCTGGTTATTGTGGAGAGTCCATTGATCTTCCTTTTAACTGGAAAATCATGGAGTGGGCTTACGAAACCATGAGAGTATTATCCTCTGCCAAGCTTCCTCTTCAAGTTAAATTCTATAACATATATGGGACCAATTTAGAAACCCCTCATAGTGTTTGGTAAATTTTGTTGATATGAGGTCTCAGTTTTTAGTGTTTATTCTTGCAACTTGCTCTCCCTTTTTCTAAATTCGATAAATATACTCCTCTGCAGCTATGAGAATGAAAAGATGCCCGTCAAAGATCTAACGAATCTATAAGATGCTTCCAGGTAACACATTTTCATATTTTTTTCAGGTATCAACTATCATTGTAATAGGCAATAAATTACATTTTTCTCGTATTCTGATCTTATATAATCTTTGTTTGTAATATATGCATTCACATTTGAAATGGAGCAATACCAAGAGAATGGACTCGAAGTTGCTTCTGTGAAAGAATAGTGGGACATCATAACTGATGACAACGATAATGGCACAGTTGGGTTAACCATTAGCTCCATATCAGTCTTGGTTACACCGTTGCAGGAAATAATATTAATGTTGCTAGGAAATCCCTAGGGGATAAGCATGGAAGCAAGTCTCTCGCTTCTCAATGGTCTACAAACTTGATTGGGAAGAGGCTACACAATATGTTGAATTTGTCAGAGTAGAGCAAACATATAAATGATGATGGGAATAGTGGTGGAAAAGATGTTTCTTTTCCCCTTGATGCCAGATTATTTCAACAGAAGCTGACATGAGAAGATGATAGTTGAAATTGAACAAGAGAAGGAGCGGAAAATAAACGGAAAAAGTAAAAAAAGGAATAAAGAATAAAAGAGGCTCGTGAGAAGGCAGAGTTGGAGCAAAAACAGAAAGAAACTCTTGAACAAGAAGAGAATGAAAAGAGGTTCTCTAGAACAAAAATAAAATAAAATAAAAGATGTTCTTGAGCAGGTAGAGAATGAGAGGAAGTTAAAAGAAGTCCTTGAGCAAAAGGAAAAAGGAAGGAGGGTGAACGAGGTACGTGAAAAAAAGAAAGTGAGAAGAAGCTGAAAGAAGGTATCGGGCAAGAAGAGAAAGAAAAAAAGGCTAATAGAAAGCTTTTGAGAAGGCAGAGACTGAGAGAAGATGAAAGAGACTCTTGAATAAGAATGAGAAGAAAGAGAAAGAACACATAAAGAAAATCAAGAACACCGGGAAATTGAGATGAAACAACATGAATATGCAAGAGAAATAGCAAAAAAGACAGAGATGTTTATGAAACTACCAAAGAGGCACATGGAAAGAAATGGTCGAAAGAGAGCCTAAGCGACAATCTAAAAGAGGAGGAGGGAGGAGACAATTTTAGGCCAGAAACCTCATCTTGCATTACAAGGTTGTGCAGAAGATCTTGATCCATTGTTGTTTGCGGATCATCTTCCACCTTCTGTTATGTTTGTGAAGAGGTTTGTTTGCTCATAATGTGAAGCGTGTATGCCAATTATGTTTAATTTGTATACTAAATTAGAAAATATTGAGTTTGAATTTTCTTGTGTGTTTAATATCTGTTTGCAATCGATGGTTTTAAAAATAACAATTCGACTTTGATCTCTGGTTTTTTTTTCCATAAAATGTGTTTTATGTGTTTACTCTTTCGCTTATTGGAAGTTGTTTTGATCGTGTTACATGTGAAAGCTTGGTAAGATTTTCATTGGATCTTTTTACAATTATTTTATAATGAAACAATAATTTTGCACGTGGTCTATGCCGGTCAATATTCTTTTTACATTCATTATTGGTTCGTTATTCGACTGGATTGTTATTGTCATCACTAAGCCTCATTCACATTGTCGTGGTCTAAGCAGAAGAAGAGTATGACTGTATGAGCAAAAAGGATAAGAGGCAATTACTCAACTTGATCATAAAAGTCTTCAAATTGAATGACCCAAGTTACATGTTCAAGCGAAAAAGGGAAGAATATTAATGTTGTAAAGATCCACAACAATAAGGATTGACTCGCGATAAATTTTGTCTCTTTGTTTTTTTAGAATTATGTTACTTATGGTTAATTTTGTTTTGTTAATACATTGTAAACGATAGGATAAATTCATAAAAAGAAATTAATCTAATATCACTGTTAAACATGTAAGCTAAGTTGAATCTTTTATATCTAGCCTATGCATTTTCTATGCATTTTCTGTAAACCATAAAATGTATAACTTCCAATGATTATGTGCATGGTTAGGGGTTAGACGTTCATACTAGGATTTAACATCTCTAATCAAAGAATTTGATGGCATACGATTACTAAAAAAGATCAAATTTTACGTATTTGTATTTGGATCTAGACTTTGATACTAGAGTTTAGGGTTTAAGATCTATGTATTGTCTTCAATATTTACATATATTTATAAGAGTTTAGGCTCCAATGTTAGGGTTTAGTATCCCTTATTTAAAAAAAAACATTTGATGGTGTAATGTTAATGAATAATTTTATAACGTTTTCTTCAAAACAATATTAATGAAAAATATAAATAAATAAAAACATTTACGGTAATTAAAGATAATAAATGTGGGTACTAGAAAAAGAGGATAACAATGATAAAAGAAAAAAAATTCAAAATATCAAAAATAATAGAATTGGTTATCTTCAAAATGAATAAAAAATAACATCTTATATACAAAAATAACAATTACTTATAAACTTAGAATACTGCTCTTTAAAATTAGATCTAAAAATTAAAAATTGAATAATAATTTAAAAATGGTATAAGTGGCATCATTTTCCTAAATAATATCGTTTACATGTTGTGACAACCTAAAACACTCACAATACCATGTGATTAATTATCCTGGAAAATGCATTAGGCATGTGTCTACTTTAGTAGCATGATTTTAATTTCGGTTTAGAATTCGCAGAAAAATACCTATTTAAAAATAATCGGTCACAATTTCTATGTCATTGATTTTTTTCACAATGACAAGAGTAAAAATTTGAGTTTTTTGTTTTACCATAACTAAATTGTTGGTAACAATATCATTAAGTTAATTTTAAAAACTAAATTTAGTAATCGACCATAATAACATATTTAATAACACTAAAATTTGAATAAATATAGTAATCGACTAAAATATTTATGAGAAGTTTCTTTATCTCAAAATTTTCTCATCGGCTTCGTATGCATATGGATATTTGTTTCCATAATTTATGTAAATTAGATTAAAGTTATTTAGCAATCGAATCAAATAACCTCGAATGTTTAAATTAGTTTATGTAAATTATGTAAATTTTGTTCCATAACGATGCAAGATCATGTATTATTGAAAGAAAACATGTAAAATAAAATACTTTAATGACCAATACAGGTTTGGAACAAAAAAAATTAATTAAAACTTTTCTCTGCGCAATAGGATTTGTTATAAACTCCATTAATTATGGAGGTTAGAGCTTCTCAATTATGAAGATTACGAAGATTTGTGTTTGTGAATCATCTGGTCACAATCTCGAATTTTAATGTTCTACATGATGAGCATTTTGCTAGTTATTTGGATTCACAAGGTTTGGATCCGGATCAATATTGGAGTTTGAAATATAATGTCTTTTCTATCTCACGAGAGTTCTATTCGATGTTGCATGGTCATAATGCAATCTCGAAACTCTTGGCTTCATTCATGGAATTGATGCTAAGAAATGCAAAGACACTAGAGAGGGTGGTTGTACGCCTAGGAGATTTTTACTTTGATGATTGAAAATGGTTTGAAGAATATTTTCAGATGGTTTATTATGATATCCGGAGGATAAGATGTGATCGTGAAATGATTAAAAAAAAAGTAAATTCGTTTCTCTGATATTTAGTACAGTGCATGTTATAGTCTGTTTAAATTCTAATATTTTATTCAAAATAATAATGTATTAAGAACAATATATTTATTAACACGTATTTATGGTCATGATAATTTTGGTTTGTTTAATTTTATATTTGGAAATAATGAGATCAACAACATTCAAACTCAAATATGTTTTAGTGTTTTGATAACAAATATATTGGTTAATTTGAAAATTGAATTGATATTCAAATACTTTATGTTTTAATTTTAAAAAATTAAAAATGAGGGAGATGTATCGACCTAGCCCATAACCTTTTACTATTAAAAAAAAAGAAAAATAAAAAATGGAGAGGGGTATTTTAGATTAAAGTCCATATGAGATCGACGTTTCCCTCATGTGGGATTAGAACTCTCTATCTCTTTTAGAGGCTTTCACTTTTAAAGAAATAGAGCTTTAGATCTAATTTCCAAGGGTTTAGAAGAAAAGTTTGTGTTTCTCGAGGAGTATCTTCAAGCGGCTAGGGTTTGTTCTTCATCTGCAAAGTTTTTTGGATCGCAATTTCTGGTTGGTGATTGAGGGTTTCTTCTTGTTTGGATCGTGTTGTGTGTGCTATCGGTCAGAAGGTTAGAGGCGAGGTGATGTCGTCGAAGCTTGATCGTGCTATGATGAACATGAATTTGAATCTGGAGGAAGAAGATGAACCTTTCAATCTTCCCGATCTTCCAGAATTCTGTTCGAATGAGCAAAACGCTTTGAGTATAATAGGCAGGATCCTTAACCCTGATCATCATAACATATCAGATGTGGTGTTGGATATGCCTCGGAAGTGGCAAATCTACGACAGGGTCAAAGGTATTGCTCTATCTAATGAAAAATTTCAATTCATTTTCAAACATGAAATCGACTTAGAAGAGGCGTTGAAAAAGGGGGGGGGGGGGGGGGGGGGGTGTTCAAAATTACAATCAATGGGCTCTTGTAATGGAGAGATGGGTGGAAAAACCACCACCAGATTATCTTCAATATATCCCAGTGTGGGTTCATATCAGGAACATTCCGGTGAATCATTATACACTAGCTGCTATTACGGCTCTGTGAGAGTTTGCCGGACATGTGACTGAAGTTGCTTTTGATCCGGAGAAGCCACGTAACAGAGATTATGTAAGGGTTAAGGTAAAATTCGATGTATCAAAGCCTGTGAGAAGAGAAAAGGTAGTGAACTTACCCTCTGGTGAAGTTACTTCAATTCTGTATGATTATGAAAGAGTTCAAAAACGATGCTGCACTTGCCAAAGGTTAACACATGATCAAGAGGTGTGTCCGTTATTTTTGATGAATCAACCGAAGAAAGGAGAAGAATCAGTAACCTCTTCTACACTTGGCAAGAGTAAACAGTTGGTAGTGCTATGAATCTGACCTGTTGTTTGGTGTGCTCCGTGAAAACCAAGTGGGAGTGAATCCAATGACAGGCAGACCAAGAATAGCAGAAGAAGTTTTAGAAGAGATAAGAGTGTATCTCCTATCAGTAAATGGGCCTGAGCGTATCATCAGAGAAGAGAGGGTTAAGAACTCTATAAAAGAATTGGAGAAGGATCCCATGGGTCAAAAAACCATTCTCAAGTTAGAACATTTTCCTCTGGTATCTCAAAATGTGGATAAAGGAAAAGGAATCGTTTTTGATTTTGAAGATCAAGAAAGGATAAGGGATGTGGAAAGGGGTCAACAAAAAGATCAAAAATTGTTAGCTTCAGCTATTCAATCTAGTTTGGTCATGTCAAGATTACCAAGATTGGATGGTACTCTCTCTGAAGTGGCAGTGGAACACATCTATGAATCGCAAATGTGTCAGGAATGTTCAACGAGATTTAAAATTGGCATCTCTGATGCTGGTTCTTCCGGGACCATTCCTAGAAATACTAAACAGAGGTGAAGGCCATGTAAAACAGAAGAAAACCAAAAAAGTTTGAAGAGGGTGCGTTAATAGAAGTTCCAATTCTAAAGGCAGGAGTGGAAACAGGTATACTTGTCAAAAGAAAGGCTGCTAATGATTTGGAAGAATCAGGATCGGAGACAGTGAAAGCAAGCAAGAAGATGGTCCCAAATGAGGGACCGTCTGCTATCTAATGAGTCTTCTGAGCTGGAATTGACAATGATTGGGGGCTACCAGGACTTGACAATTCCAAGACTGAGGGAAATACGAAAAGAACATTTCCCTGATATACTTTTTGTAATGGAAACTATGCATGGTAGAATTTTTTTTGGTGGACCTTCAGGTTTGCCTTGGGTATTATAGGATAATGACTGTAAATCCTAGGGGGAAGAGTGGTGGTTTAGCCTTATTCTGGAAATCCAGTGTAGATATTGATTTCAAGTATGTAGACAAGAACTTGGTAGATATGTCTGTTAAGTTTGGTGATACCAATTTCTTTGTATTTTGTGTTTATGGTGAACCAGAGATGAAGGACAGGCACATAGTATGGGAAAGAGTAACTAGAATAGGTTGTAGTAGAAAGGAAAGTTTGTGTATGTTGGGGGATTTTAATGATATTAGGCATAATGGTGATAAAATTGGTGGGCCATATAGAGGTGACAATTGCTTTACGGCTTTTAATGATATGCTTAGAGATTGCCAAATGACTGAATTGCAAAGTTCTGGCAATAGCTTTACGTGGAGAGGAATTGAGACACAAGCTTTGGATCCAATGTAAGCTTTATAGGTGTTTTGGCAATAAAAAGTGGGCCAAGTTGTTTCCTGCTTCAAATCAACAGTTTCTTGCTAAAAGAATATCTGACCATCGGCCTGTACTAGTGAGATTGTTGGTATCAGCTGAGGTTTATAGAGGAAGTTTCAAGTTTGAAAAAAGGTTTAGGGACAAGCCTAATGTCAAATCTGCAATTGTTGGAGCTTGGAGTAAAGCTATCTCTGTCTCTGATAGATTAAGGTTTTGTAGGAAAGCTTTAAGTGCTTGGAAAAAGCAGAACAACCTGAACTTTTATGGAAAAGATAAGCCTATTACAGACAGCTCTAGAAGAACAATCAGCTAGTTTTCCTTGTGGGGATATGGTTAGACTCCTGAAGATTGATTTGGTTATAACCTATAGAGAGGAAGAGGCGTTTTGGAGTCAAAAGAGCAGAGATAAATGGTTAGATGAAGGGGATGCAAACACAAAAAAATTTCATGCGTCGGTCAAAGCAACTCGTAACAATAACAGGCTTGATAAATTGATTGATGTGAATGGCAATTCTCAGAGATCAGAAGCTTCTAAGGCTGAGGTGGCTTTCACTACAAGAATACAAGCGTTGAGCGACTACGGGAAAGGTTATAAAATGGTTGCAAATTCGCTATGTGCGACTAATTGGAGACTAAAACAAGTAGTCCCAAATTTTTAGTCGTAAAATAAAACAGTCACAAAGTAGTCGCTTATTAGGGACTAAAGTGTGACTATATTAGTTAGTCGTATATAAATGACTAATTGGAGACGAAATAAAGCAGTCGTAAATTAACGACTAAATACAGACGACAGGACATTGCGACTACTGTTAGACCGAATATTGTAATAGTTAAATGGAGACTAATTTGTGATTTTTTTGTAGTCGTATATTTGCGACATTTTTAAGACGTATAAGATAGAGGCTAAATGGAGACTAATTTGTGACTTTTTATGTAGTCGTATATTTGCGACATTTTTAAGACGTATTAGATAAAGGCTAAATGGAGACTAATTTGCGACTTGTTATGTAATCGTATATTTGCGACATTTTTAAGACGTTTGCGATAGAGGCTAATTAGCAGTTTTGGTTCCAAAATCGTCCTTAACCGTCACCTATTAGCAACTAAAATGTCACATTTTGGTTGGTTTCTTTAATGTTGGGGTCGCAAAGTAGTCACAAATTTGCAATCTTTTTGCTACCTTATTTCCCAGAAAATATATACATATTTTATATATTTTTCGAATTTAAATACCTAAAAGTTAAAAGTAGAATAACCATAACGTACAAAAGTAATACACTAAATAAACCAAGTCTTCACCCAAAAAAAATTAAACATAAATACTCAAAGTAAGTTCAAACACATAAACACATAATAAATAGGTTCAAGACATAAGAAATAAATTATAACAAAATCAATTTAAAGAGTTTATGGCTAGGGGTCGATGGCAGGTGTGTTGCCTGGTGCAGAAGGTGGAGAGGTGCTTGGTGCGGTGGCTGGTGAAGTTTCCAAGACTGGTTGTTCCCTTATGAAAGCTGCGAGGCAGGGATCAGTGGTCTTCAAGAATGTGATCAGCTTCTCTATTTCAAAGATCCGAGATTGAGCTCGCCGTTGCTCCTCATCATTTCGAGCATTCTCCGCTTCTTGTTGAGTTATCTTACGACGAGCTGTCTGAAGCTGTTCCTGAATCTCAAATAGGTTAGACGCAGCAGAGGTGGAATAACTTTCTTTCCTTTTACCGTTGTTAACCAGCTCATTAAGTTGCCTAAGTCCAAATGGGCTCCCCCTCTGATTTGTTTGAGTACACTAAAACAAAAGAAAAGACATTGGTAGTCCACCAAAACAGATACAATGCTTAAAAAGAAGCTAAAAACAAGTATATATATTGAAGTGGAACATAACCAATATCAGAATGATTGAGAACTAAAACACAAGTTTATATATCAGAATGAGTGATATATAAATTAATGACTGATACTCAGAATGATTCTTAACCAAAAAGAGAATGATTCACAACACAAACCAGAAAGAAGAACAATATATTCAGAAGACCCAATTGACCCATTTACAGTCCATACAATTTGAATCACTCAATCCAGCAAAAGTATGTCAACCTATGCTAACAATTGATGCTCACAGGCATGAAACATTATTCAAGCTCAGAATGAACCAGTATACATGAGAAACAGAAACATTTGATGAAACCAAATTCAAACAAGAATAGTAGACACTCCTATGCAAAGAAACCAAACAGGAAAACAAACAAAATCTTATGCTACGAAATGAGAAGACAAAGGAAATTACCTTTAGAAAGATGGCATTCTTTTCTTCTATGGTGAGGTTGCGTTGAGTAGAATGCTCAGACGAGTTCTCTGAGGTTTCTAGACCTTCGGCAGCCTGTTGATCCATCACATCTGCTATGTTTTTCTCATAGGCCTCAGCACCCTGTTTGGCTTTGTGATCAACAAAGCTCCCATCCGTCCTTGTATGTGTCCTCAGAAACACTTCTCCAAACGAAACAGGACGACCTAATTTCTCCTCCTGTAATCATACAAAACATATAAGTGTAGATATGCAGTTTCTAATTAGCAAGGAAGGATAAACGGATTACCATTTCTTGTTGAACTCGCAAGTAGAATTTTTGACCTGATACATGTTTATGGGCTCCTAGACCGCCACGGTCAGAGTTGCAGGACTGTGAAGCAGTAGAGCTCCTATCCACTGCTTTAGGAGTGTTCCAATACTGCCACATTTGAGCCCACAGTGTAGAACCAATCCAAGGTGGTCTTACACCTCCGGTCTTAGCCTGACTAACAATGCCTTTCATCCTGTTCTTGGCAATCTTCAAAAAATGCCGCTTCACAATCTTGGTAATCCCAGAATCCCAATTGTACTTCCGCTACAAAATAGAATATTGGTTAGTAGTGATGATAGTTAGGCAGTACAACTGAAATATAAAAGAAGCAAAACTCTAAAACACATACCGCAAAAGTTCAGAAATATCTTTCTTGTATGTGAATTGGTGTAACCTTCCAGCTAAAGTAAGGACCATCGAACTTTCTTCAAAATATTCCAGCAATCACCCGAGTCAATTTCCCTCCATCCCTGGTGAACCTATGATACAAATATAAACACATGGTTAAGTATCAGACAGAATGGCCTTAAAGAATCTACTGACCTGTACCTAAAACCATGAAGAAGCAGTATCTAAATGAATGGGTTACTACGTGTATCATGAAAAGAAACCATAATGATAACACATCAATGATGCTTTATCTCTATATCAATTGTTTTTGTGTGATGATGCAAACAGAAACAATGATGTAATAATTCATCTTCACAAAGCTACAATCCGGCAAACACATAGAGTGATTCATTTAGAAAACATGATAGAACTACAATGATGCAAACATTAGCAGACCAATATAGTAAATCATCAAAACATATTAAGGATGATACAACTAAACTTAAGCTTCAGCAGACAATACAACGACACTGATACTTTCTCAAGCCACACAACTACACTGATACAACTAACTACACACCTAAGCATTATCAGACCACAAAAATATAACTGATACTTTCTTTAAGTATCTAAACATATTAAAAACAAGACAAAGAAAAACTAAAAAAGTACATGAACTTACCATGTCGTCTTGACATTGGGGATTGGATACTCAGACAAGATAGGTAGATATTCTCGGCCAGGAAGAGCCAACAGATTGTCCAACAACTGTAGGTAGTCTTGCGCCTCAGGGTTCGGATCATCAATTGGTAGGTCATCCTCGAAATCAAGTTCATTGTCTGGGTTGTGATCATGAACTTCATCTTCCTCAAGAAACTGATAATGAGGACCTTGTTGCTGGGGAATTTGGACTGCCGGATGTTGTGGATTTGGGATTTGATAAGGAGGAGGTTGTTGGTTTGGGATCTGAAACTGGAGTTGATGAGAGGATTGGGTTGTGATGACGGTGGATACTGTGCCGGAAGTACTCTGGATCTTGACACAGAGACTGTGGCTTGAGATGATGTCGGGTTAGATGACTGTGGCTTGAAAAATATGACAAACAATCTGGCATACGGATCGGGTGACACCGATGCAGATAGCTGAGACATCCATTGTGCTTGAAAACAGATCGGGATCCCTAATCGCACGGAAGGAAGGGTTTAGGTTTTTGAAAATTCAGATAAACAAATCGGGATTTTCGACGGCTTATCAGAACATATCGAAACCTCTAAGGATCGAAGAACGAATCAAGATCTTCTAAGTAAACTGACAGCCGGATACAAATCCTCGAACAAGTCACCGGAGACTCGAAGAACAGCGGCGAAATTGTTGAAGATGGATCGGAAAACTCAAACGGTTCGGTGGTAAAGAGGGGTGTCGCGGAGGCTCTAACTAAAAATAAAACTTAAGCAAAAGTTAGAGAGAGAAAGAAGAGAGAGGTTACCTGTTTTGAAGGATTTTCGGAGAAATGAAGATATGATGAATCAAGGGGCAAGACGGTTATATAAGCAAAAGCTGACGTCACATACCTCGAGAATCGGCGAAAACGTTTACACTCCCCGATAAAGGTAATAGATTCCAAAATCCCCCGAACAGAATCCAAACTCTGGCTTAAACAATGGCTCGGGTCGACAGTCAGAAAGCAGTTCGGGATCACAGTGAAAGATGGTTCGGGGCGAGTTAACTTCAAACTGCTATTTACCTCGACACTTTCAATATTAAAACTGACGAGTTGGGGGACTAACTGTTGGGGTCAATATCTCCCCTTTTGAAGTTAACAGCAAACGGATCGTGGGTTACGACCCACGGTAAAGATGCTGGGTCGTGTACCCCGATTCATGGTGCAGTAAACGGATCGGGTGTCACGACCCACGATAAAGAAATGGGTCGTGTACCCCGATCCACGGTGCAGCAAACGGATCGGGTGTCACGGCCCACAGTGAAGAAATTGGGTCGTGTACCCCGATCCATGGGACAGCAAACGGATCGGGAGTCACAACCCACAGTAAAGAAGTTGGGTCGTGTACCCCGATCCATGGTACAACAAACGGATCGGGTGTCACGACCCACGGTAAAGAAATAGGTCGTGTACCCCGATCCCCGGTGCAACAAACGGATCGGGTGTCACGACCCACAGTGAAGAAGTTGGGTCGTGTACCCCGATCCGTGGGACAGCGAACGGATCGGGGGTCATAACCCACAGTGAAGAAGCTGGGTCGTGTACCCCGATCCATGGTACAGCAAACGGATTGGGTGTCATGATCCATGGTAAAGAAGTGGGTCGTGTACCCCGATCCACGGTGCAGCAAACGGATCGGGTGTCACGACCCACAGTGAAGAAGTGGGTCATGTACCCCGATCCACGGTTCAGCAAACGGATCGGGTGTCATGACCCACGGTGAAGAATTGGGTCGTGTACCCCAATCCACGTGCAGCAAACAGATCGGGTGTCACGACCCACAGTGAAGAAGTTGGGTCATGTACCCCGATCCGTGGGACAGCGAATGGATCGTGTGTCACGACCCACGACAAAGAAGTTGGGTCGTATACACCGATCCATGGTGTAGCAACCGGATCGGGTGTTCTCCTAACTATGCATAAGAAGAAACGGATCGGGTGTCCCCCTAACCGTGCGTAGAAGAGTTGGATCGGGTGTGCCCCTAACCTTGCGTTGATAAGTTGGTTCGGGAACTGTGACCTTAGTCAAACATAAGACGGATCGGGGTTAAAGACAAAGACATAACCATTGGCGCCCGAACCGTTTGAACAATGAACCGTGAGCCACGATGCCACCCAAGCCGTGAACCGTGGTGTCACCCGAGCCGTGAACCATGGTGTCACCCGAGCCGTGAACCATGGTGTCACCCGAGCCGAGAACCATGGTGTCACCCGAGCCGTGAACCATGGTGTCACCCAAGCCGTGAACCATGGTGTCACCCAAGCCGTGAACCATGGTGTCTCCCGAGCCGTGAACCATGGTGTCACCCGAGTCGTGAACCATGGTGTAACCCGAGCCGTGAACCATGGTGTCATTCAAGCCAAGGTTCAACGTCAGGAGGTTGGGCCAAGACAACGAGCCCACGGATTCAAGCCCACGAAAGAGATGTGACAAGGTTAAAGCCCATGAATCAAAGTCCATGGCGGTGGCATGCTTTGCTAAAAGGAAATCCCGAGGAATTAGGAAATCTTCCTTATCTCTTTAGATATTAACTTAGCCGACTGAAACTTGGTTATATACTAATGTATACCCTCGGAAAAAGGGACCCGCAATTTGACCTAGCAAAACTCTGTACTTTTGCTCTCATACAAAGCTTTCTAAGCAGCTTAATAAAAGACCATATTCGGATCTCTGTTTGTGTTTTTGGTAGTTTTTGCTCAGAAATTTCATCTCTCTTAATGAACCTTCAACAATTCAATTGGCGTGGATTTACACTCCCACACTTGGATGCCATTTTTCTAGGCGTGGGGCGAATTGTCTAAGGAAATTGGTATTTCCTTATATTCTTTGGTGTTCCTTCTTGCTGGATCAAGAGCTTAATGCTTGGTTGTCAGCTTGTTCATGTCTTTCTTCTTTAGAACATTACTTTCAAGAAGTACCTTTCTCGTAAATTTCACCATTTGTTGAATTTTTTCTGGGCTCGCATCGTTCAACTCAGGAGGCATCATGATTTTGAGGCTGGCGCACATTCTTCTTTTTGTTTAGTCAATGTCCTTGCTCACCTTGACTCCTTCTTTAGCAGCCTTAGGAATACTCGCCTTATCTCCAAGATCTAAAGCCATCTTTTTTCCAATGCTAGTTGTTCCTGTATGAAAATCATTTAAAAAACTGCAAGACAAAAGACACTCTTATCAATCTTCTTAAAGGATATCCTTTGGTTGAGGAAGTCAATGACAACTCCCACAGTAGCTAAGAAACTTCTCCCAAGTATCAAATGTCTACTTCATCCATTTCCAAGATGTGGAAATCCGTTGGTACGACGTTTCTTCCGATTTGAAGTTGCAAATCTCGAATCACAACTTTTGGAGCTTTCATTGAGGAGTCTCCAAACACTAGTGTAGTGTTAGATGGTATGAACTTATGGAATCGTAGCTTCTCTGCAGCCACTGTAGATATGACATTAACGTTAAAACCAGTGTCACAAAGAGAGTTAGGGAATTCGTTGCCTGCAATTTTGCATAAAAGAATCTTTATTGGAGGGTTTGGGTTTATTAGCTTTGTTCCCTCCTGGTCCCAGGTTGTTGATTTGGATTTCTCCTTCAGAATCCGAGGATAGAGACCCGTCGTCTGGCATCAATCAAGGATGGGAAATCAAGATGTGCTCTATGGCATTGCAGTAGTTCTTGGGGTTCTCTTCCACTTTCCCTGGAAGTACTTCATTTTGTTTCTTTACAACATCTGCAGTCTGAGAAATTTGGACATCCATTTTCTTCACTTTTAGAGATAGTGCTTCGAACTTTCCATTCAGCTCGGTGTAGATGTCTTTAACTCTAGCATTGAAATCTTTCGTTGATTGGTTTTGATTTGCGATGATTTGATGCAGCATCGTCTCCATCTTGTTGTCTTGAGAAGAGTTAGCCGAAAGTTCAAGTGCCTTTGATGCCTGAAAATTGTTAAAAAAGATTTTTGCTGTAAATTATTTCCGCCAAAATTAGTACTACGTCCAAATGATGGCTGCTGGAAATTATTGTGGGAGTCGAAATCAACACAATTAGAATTTGTCGGAGGTTTGTTAAGGGGGATGAAATTTCTGCGGATGAACCACGAACGGAGAGATCCAAAGATGGTTTTTATTAAGTTGTGTCGAAAAACTTTCGTACAAGAGTTTTAGAGCAAAAAAGTCTAGGTTTTTTGCCAAGTAAATTTTCGGATCCCTTTTTCAAGGGATGTACATAGATATATATAGTCGTCCGAGTTGGCCAGGTCAATCCCAAAGGGATTAGGAAAACTTCCTAATCCTTCGGGATTTCCGTTTTAGCAAGTCGGCTTGGTTTCGTGGGCCTTTAACCCATCGCGGGCCGAAGATGGGCTTGTCGTCCTCGTATAAAAATGACTTCGGCCGTGTCGTTTCTGTCTTCGTATAGAAATGACTTCGGCCGGATAACTTCGTATGGATTTGACTTCGGCCAGACAGTTTCGTATGGTTTTGACTTCGGCCAGGCAGTTTCGTATGGCTTTGACTTCGGCCAGACAGCTTCGTATAGACTTGACTTCGGCCAGACAGTTTCGTATGAGAATGACTTCGGCCAGGATTGTCTTCGACAGTTTTGACTTCGGCCAGACAGTTTCATATGAAAATGACTTCGCCCAGGATTGGCTTCGGCCATGACTTGCCTTCGGCCGAGCTGGATCCGTGGCTGAAGTGGTGTTTGGCCGAAGTGCCTTGTTGGCCGAAGTCTTCGCTGGCCGAAGTCTTCGTTGGCCGAAGTGCTTGTTGGCCGAAGTCTTCGTTGGCCGAAGAAGTCCTCGCTGGCCGAAGTCCTCGTTGGCCGAAGTGGATCTCGTGTGTATGAGCCGATGTGGGCCTCCTTGCCGATGCGGGCTTTGGCCGAAGTGAAGCCTGTTGGCCGAAGTGCTTTGTCGGCCGAAGTGCTTGTTGGCCGAAGTGCTTTGTTGGCCGAAGTGCTTGTTGGTCGAAGCGGCCGAAGTTCACATTGGCCGAAGTGACTGAAGTCCACGTTGGCCGAAGTGTTTGTTGGCCGAAGTGGCCGAAGTGCACGTTGGCCTAAGTGGCCGAAGTGCTTGTTGGCCGAAGTGGCCGAAGTCCACGTTGGCCGAAGTGGCCGAAGTGGCCGAAGTGCTTGTTGGCCGAAGTCCACGTTGGCCGAAGCGCTTGTTGGCCGAAGTGAAGGCTTGCCGAAGTGAAGCTTCTCTGCCGATGTGGAGCTATGCCGAAGCGGAGCTGTGCCAAAGTGAAGGCTTGCCAAAGTGAAGCTTCTTTGCCGAAGTGAAGGCTTGCCGAAGTGAAGCTTCTTTGCCGAAGTGAAGCTCCTGTGCCGAAACGGAGCTGTGCCGAAGTGAAGGCTTGCCGAAGTCTCTCCCTTCTTCGCCGACGTGGAGCAAAGCTTTGCCGATGTGGGCCAAAGCTTGCCTAAGCGGAGACAAGGCTTGCCTAAGTGGAGACAAGGCTTGCCTAAGTGGAGACAAGGCTTGCCTAAGTGAAGACAAGACTTGCCTAAATGGAGACAAGGCTTGCCTAAGTGAAGACCAGGCCTTGCCGAAGTGACGACCAAGCTTGCCGAAGTCCCCATGCCGAAGTGACGACCAAACTTGCCGAAGTCTCCATGCCGAAGCGAAGCTTCCTTCAAGGCTTGCCTAAGCGGAGACAAGGCTTGCCTAAGTGGAGACAAGGCTTTCCTAAGTGGAGACAAAGCTTGCCTAAGTGGAGCAAGGCTTGCCTAAGTCTCTCCCTTATTTGCCGATGTGGAGCAAAGCTTTGCCGATGTGAGCCAAAGCTTGCCTAAGTGAGCCAAAGCTTTGCCAAAGTGGAGACAAACCTTTGCCGAAATCTCTCCCTGCTTTGCCGAACTGGAGACAAGGCTTTGCCGAAATCTCTCCCTGCTTTGCCGAAGTCTCTCTGCCGAAGCGAAGCTTCCTTGGCCGGAAATGGAGCTGCTTTGGTACAGAAATGACTGAGGCACAATTTCGGCCTTTTCCGATTCTTGGTATTTTCATATTTAGCCATTTTCCCATTGATCACAGCTGGGTGGGTTTTGACCCCAACAGTTAGCCCCCCAGCTCGGTAGTTTCAATGATGATAGTGCCGAGGTAGAGGAAGTCCAAGCTGGGATCAATGTGCCGTGTCGATTGGTGCGAGCTGAGCTGACATGACGCTGAGTCCGTTATTTTTCATATCTACCAGGTTCCCTGTCTTCAGACTGATAATTTTTTTTTCCAGTAGAAATTTCTTCATTCAACTGTGTTTTGGCACAGCTTCCAATGTATGATGACATCATCTTTTGCTTTATGAGTCTATATATGCTCTCCCTTCTCCTCATTTCCTCTTCACTTCTTCACTTCTCAAAAATCTCAAGGTAACTTCTCTCCTCCCTTCTCTCTCCTCCTCTTGAAGATTTTTTTTTTTTAAGGTTGTTTTGTTGTTTTTTTTTGTTGTCTCTGAAATTGTTTTCGGCCGGAGTCTTCTCTACCGAAGTAATCTTTTGCCGAAGTGGTACTCGGCCGAAATACTTTTTCGCCGAAGTGATTTCCTTTGCTGGGCGAAATGGAGAGTCCTTTCAATGTAAAAATCGAGATGGAGAATTGGAGTTCCGATTGTGTTAGGATTAGGCAAGACGCGAGCCTTCGGGCGTGTTCTTCAAAACGGCGAATTTTTAAGGGCGGATACAAGCATGAGGCGCCTGATCCACCAGGATCTACTCTATCCACTGCTGAATCTTTGGAGACCCTCAGACACCGTTTCAACATTTCCGAAGAAATTGACTTCATCCTTCCATCGCCATCGGATCGGGCCAGTGAGCCCCCAAAAGGGTTTTTTACCGTGTACGAGAGTTGTTTCTACATGTGCTTCATGTGGTTCCCAATACCAGGGGTCATCCTTGGGTATCTGTGGAAGCATAGACTGGCTCTGGCGCAAATAACTCCGCGGGGAATTCGACACCTGGTTGGGATCGTGGTCCGCAGCTTCGAGTGTGGCGAAGAAGTCACCGTGGATCACTTGCTGAACCTGTTATCCTTCCGGACATTTCGCTCCAAGGATTCGCTTCTTTACTCCCTTTCGAACAAAGCTCACCGCAAAATTATCGGAGTATTCCCAAGTAAAGACAGATATTGGGAGGATTACTTCTTCTTTGTGCCCATCTCCGAGGCTTCGGTTGGTGCAGATTGGGTTAACAAAATTAGGACCACATGGAGAAAAATCGGTAGCCGATCCATAGCTTTACGAGCTTTTCTGTCTTGTTGAACATGTCATGACCTTCCGCCTTATTTGTTGGTTTTGCAGTTCCTAATCCGCTCCCGACGTGTCCTCCGGACATAATTACGCTTTGTGAGACTCTAGCTTCCGGTGAGTGCGACTGGCAAAAAGATTTTACTCTTCAAAGAGTAGAGAGAGCGCGGGCACGATACTTTGGGTATTATTCTCCGAGTTCAACTCCTTCGTGTTCTTCTAGCAGTACGAAGAGAACCATGGGGAAAAGATCATCTGTTCGCGAAAGGATGGAGGCCGAAAGTCGCGCCGCGATGGAGCAGGCAGAGGTCGGCCGAACTGAGATTTCTGCGGAGCAGCTAAGTGCCGCCCTTGCTTTTCCCTCGGGCGACTCATCTGTTGAACCGTCCGCGCTGGCTCCGTCGATCCCCATCGTGAGAGAGGTCGTGTTGGGTCTTGGGCGATTGGACTTGCCTCCGGTTCACCGCAGAAAGGGCAAGGCTGCGGCTACAAGTGAGGATGCCGATCAGGTGAGGCCGGTCCAGAGACGTGTCCCGGCAAAGGCTGACAGAGGGAAAGATCCTCGAAAGGATGACTCTCCTGGACGAAAAAGGCGTAACGCATCGGTTAGTAGTGCCGCCGAGCACGAGCTGCCTTTGCAACCTGTATCTCAGCCGTTTGCTTCTGAAATGTTTTGTGACGATGCGTCGGCCTCAACCACTCTCTTCTCCAAATTCTCTCCAAGGGGGATTGTTTTCCTCCTCCCGATACTCTATCCCGGAGCAAGCCATATGTCGAAATGTCTCGCTGTGGTGCTAAGGTAGTTTGCGTCAACCTCTTTTTTTTGTACTTTATTGAAAATGCGATGTCTGATCTCTCTTTTTTTCTCCGTTCAGTTCGTGGCCTCTATTAACAAGATGACGTCCGGTTACGAGGCGGACGTCCGTAAGAATGCGAGGAGGGCCGAGCGTGCACGGAAAGTGGCCGAAGGGTTTCGATCAAAGCTTACCGAAGCCGAGCGTGAGCGTGATGCTGCGACGGAGATAGCGTCGAAACGGAAGGAAGACTTGGAATCCTATCGGGTCCAGAAAGAGGCTCAAGTGGCCGAGCTCCAGCGGATGTTGAGCTCGGAGAAGGCCATGACCGACAAGAAGGTTGAACGGGCTAAGAAGGGGGCGATGCGCGGACTGGCCGAGAAGTTTCAATCTAAAGTCGACCGAGCCAAGGAGAAGATCAAGATCTTGGGCGAATCGTCGAAGAACAGCGTCGTCGATCTTACCCAAGTTGACGGGAACCTTGAACTCCTTGCGCTGCTCCGCGGTGACGAACCACCTTCCCTGGATGCCGAAATTGAGAAACTCGAGGGATGGAGAGCGAGGTACGCTGGTGCCGATGACGAGTTTGATAAGTTGGTCGCCTCATTGGGGAACAACCTAGTGGTCTCGCCGATATCTGAAGACTCGGCCGATGTCGCGCTTGGTAATGAGTCTGTTGAGGCGTTAGTGGCGGACGTCGGCGTACGCGTATTCTCTGGATCCAACAGGGGTGAGCTTGGTTCGAACGAAGCCTCTGAATCCGAGACGACGGCCGAATCCTCCGACGATGAATAGGGTGCGTCTTCAAGGGGTAAGGTATGATGATGATGGGGAACTACCCAAGTTATCATTTTAATTATGCTTTGACGTTATTTGGATATGGTGCCTGGATGGCTTTATCCATATTGACTTGTTATGTTTGCCTTGTGGCTGTGGCTTTGGTTGTGTCGTTTCTTTGTTGTTGAAACTTGTTGCTTGAATGCTTTTTTATCCAAGGAGGACTGATCCGTTTTGCTATAGTTTGTGTTAGTGTTAATACCGACGATTCGTTTTTTTCCGCTTTAAATGATTACGTTAGTGTAAGCATACTTGTTTTGATTATGAGCACATGCGTTTTGACCAACGATTTGTTTGTTGGGTTTTCGGATGAATATTTCGGTTTGCGAATATGCTACCGTAAGCGTATCCACTCCGACAATGGACACGTAGTACTGTTGTGACCAACAATTTGTTGTTGGGTTTAGGATGAACATTTCGGTTTACGGATATGCTACCGTACGCATATCCGCTCCGACAATAGACATGTAGTACTGTTAGGACCAACGATTTGGGTGTTGGGTTTAGGATGAATATTTCGGTTTACGGATACGCTACCGTAAGCATATCCGCTCCGACAATGGACATGTTATTTATATAGCGCGCGCTTTTAATCCGCTAGGATGTAGTAGTTAGGTCCGTAAAGGATGTAGTAGTTCGTTGCTGTGGCTAGCAGCAACGAGGGTGAAGAGAGGTGCCTGTTTTAGTTAGGACTTTAAGTGATTCGTGAAAGGTGCGTATGTGATGCCTGTTTCCGTTAAGGCTTTAGTAACCCGTGGAGGGTGTGATATGAAGAAAATTGCTTCGAGAAGCTTGCATTGAGTAGACGCGGAGTCTATTACAAAGGTGGGAGTATACGAGTATACGTACCCACTCTCCCCCCCCCTTTTTTTAGGAGGGGACAGCTGAACCCATCCAAAGACGAGCTGCCTACGTACCCTTTGCAGGGATCAAGCCGCCCCGTAGTTCATGTGAAGTATCCTAAGTATAGTACTTCTTGAGGTGCATTGCATTCCACGATCTTGGTATTGGGACGTCAGACATGTTGGCGAGTTCATACACTCCGGGTCGGACTACTTTCGTGATTTTGTAAGGTCCTTCCCAGTTTGCTCCGAGTTTGCCGGCGTTCCACTTAGCAGTATTCTGGAAAACTTTCCGTAGGACCAGGTCTCCTTCGTAGAACGGTCGATTTCGTAAGTGAGAGTTGTAGTATTTTGCCGCTGCGTTCTGGTAATTCTGAATTCGGATCAAGGCTTGATCCCGTCTTTCGTCGATCAAGTCCAACTCATCAAGCATCAACAAGTGATTGAGTCCTTCTTGTTCTGGGAGTAGTCTTCGGCGGACTCCAGGAAAATTTATCTCTGGTGGAATGACGCATTCTGTCCCATATACGAGAGCGAACGGAGTTTCGTTGGTTGCACATCGCGGTGTCGTTCTATGAGACCACAATACACCTTCCAGTTCGTCGGCCCATCGGCTTTTCTTCTGGTCGAGGCATTTCTTGAGACCGTCGAGAATCGGTTTTTTTTATTGCTTCAGCTTGGCCGTTGCCTTGTGGATATCGTGGGGTGGATTTGCTTAGCCGGATCTTCCACTTCTCGCAGAAAGCTTCGAACCTTGTGGAAATGAACTGTGATCCATTATCGGTGACGATCTCGTACGGGACTCCATGTCGGTATATGATGTTCCTCCATACGAAACTTTTGACTTGTGCGTCCTTGATGCTGGCATAGGAATCTGCCTCCACACATTTTGAAAAATAGTCTGTCAGGACCAGTAAAAATCGTTTCTACTTTGACGGATGTAAAGGTCCAACGATGTCCATGGACCATCGCATGAATGGATAGAGCGATGATATCAAAGAAAGCATCTCGGTCGGCTGATGAATCATTGGGGCGTGACGTTGACACTTCTCGCACCTGGACGAGTATTTCTCACAATCTTGTATCATGGTCGGCCAGTAATAGCCGTGTCGTTTGATTTTTATTGCCACGGCTCGTCCTCCCGAGTGGTTACCACAGGAGCCGCCGTAGACCTCCTCCATGATTGCCCTTGCCTCCTTTCCTTCGACGCAGGCTAGTAATGGCCCCGAGAATCGCCATTTCAAAACATTACCGTCGAGCAAGATGTAACGCGCTGCTTGCGCCCGAAGCTTTCGGGCTGCCCATTTGTCTGAAGGTAAGATACCATCGCAGATGTATCCGCGGATGTCGTCAAGCCACCCTTTGCCGCAGCCATACAGTATGCCAGTACACGCTCCATTCATCTTGACGACTCCAGTTTCATGGCAGGGGTCGACGTTGGGAGGGAGGGTCGTAAAGTCCTCGTCAATAGACGTTGCTTCTTCTGCAGCATTCACAGGATCTTCGTTCTCGACGACTGCATCTATTTCCATCCGAGAGGCCTGTCTTTCGTCTGCCGCATATGTCTCGTCCTGGACCATTGAGCCGTTGATTACTACTTCTCGTTCGTCAGTGTCATCTCCAGCATTGTCCGGTGCACATGCTTTCTCCCTTGCAGTCCTGGCGGCTAGGGATCGCGTAACCATACTCACTGTTTCTGGAAGAGTGATGCTCGGGCGTTCGATGAATTCCACCGGAACAACTCGTTTCAAAGCTGGATCAGAAGTGGATGCGAGGGCGGCCATTGCATCAGCCGAAGTGTTTTCTCCTCGTGGAATACGCGTGAGTGTGAACTCTTTGAACTGTGCAGTCAAGTCTTTGACGACTTTCAGATACGCCCCCATACGATGGTCTTTAGCTGCGTATTCCCCGCAGAACTGGTTTGCGACTAACTGCGAATCGCAGAACGCGTGAATGCAATCAATCCGGAGTCCTTGCGCAAGCTTTATTCCGGCAATGAGGGCTTCGTATTCTGCTTCGTTGTTGGAGGCGTGAAAACCTAGGCGAAAGGATTGTTCAAGTATCTTGCCCAGTGGTGATGTTAGACGTATCCCGACCCCTGAACCATTCTTGGATGATGAGCCGTCCACGTGAAGTTGCCAAGTCGAATTCGGGTTTCCTTCGGCGAGGCTCTCCTCCGGAAGTTCGATTAAAAAATCGGCAAGCACTTGCAATTTTACGCAGGTTCGCCGCGATATTCGATGTCGTATTCGCTGAGCTCGATAGCCCATTTGGCCAATCGCCCGGATTGACTTGGGCTGTGCAGAATCGATCGTAGGGGTAAAGGACTAAGGACCACAATGGAATGTGATTGGAAATACGGCCTTAGTTTCCTGGCAGACATGACCATCGATAGAGCCAACTTCTCCATCTGCGGGTATCTTGTCTCTGCGTCGGTGAGGGTCTTACTAACGTAAAAAATTGGTTTCTGCTCTCCCCGTTCGTCGCGAATGAGTACTCCGCTTACTGCCGTGGTGGAGATTGCGGTGTATAGGAAGAGTGGCTCTCCCTCGATTGGCTTTGCAAGCACCGGGGGACTGGCGAGATATTTCTTCAACTGCTGGAAAGCCTCTTCGCACTTCTCTGTCCATTCGAAATTCTTGTTTCCTCGTAAATTGTCGTAGAACGGTAAGCACTTATCGGTGGACCGCGAAATAACTCTGTTGAGTGCAGCCACCCTGCCAGTCAGTCTCTGTACTTCACGTTTTTATTTTGGGGAAGCCATCTGGATGAGGGCGTCGATCTGCTTTGGATTTGCTTCAATTCCGCGATGGGTAACTAAGTAACCAAGAAACTCGCCGGACGTGACTGTGAATCTACACTTTGTCGGGTTGAGCTTCATGTTGTGCGAGTTGAGCTGTCGGAAACATTCCTCCAAATGTAACACGTGATCCGTTGGCTCTAGCGATTTCACCAGCATGTCGTCACTGTAAACCTCCATCGTTCTTCCGAGTTGATTAGCAAACATCTTGTTTACTAAGCGGTGATATGTGGCTCCGGCGTTCTTGAGGCCGAAAGGCATCACCTGGTAGCAATAGATTCCACGATCCGTAATGAAGGTTATCTTCTCACGATCGTCGGGATTCATTAGAATCTGATTGTATCCAGAGAATGCGTCCATGAAAGATAAGAGCTTGTTACCGGCCGTTGCTTCGACCAGTCGGTCAATGTGTGGTAGTGGGAAGCTGTCCTTCGGGCACGCCTTGTTTAAATCGGTGAAATCAACTACACCCGCCATTTTCCGTTAGTCTTTTTTACCACAACAGGATTCTCCAGCCAATCCGGGTACTTGACTTCCATTATCGATCCGACTCGTAAGAGTCTTTCGACTTCGTCGTTCACTGCTTTCGCCCTGTCAGGACCCAATTTTCTCCGTTTTTGCTTGATTGGTTTGAAGGTTGGGTCGATGTTCAATTTGTGACTGGTTACGCCGATATCAATTCCGGGCATATCCTCAGCTGCCCACGCGAAAGTGTCCACGTTTTCTTTTAGAAATGAAACCAGTTCGTCCTTGATTTTTTCGTCGAGGCCGAATCCAATCTCTACGCATCGTTCCGGGTGTTCATCGTCGATACAAACTGATATTACGGGGTCCCAGGGCTGTTCGGCTGGTTCTTCTTCGCGATCCTCCGCAATCTGTAATTGCTATAAGAGCTTGGAGAGCTCTTTTACTGGCTCCATGTCTGTCTTCATCTTCTTGCGTTCTGACTTGGCTATTGGATCGGTGACAGGATTCCTGAGCTTGTGTGCAGCTAAGAAGCATACGCGGGACTCCTTCTGACTTCCCAAAACCGTTCTGACCCCGCTCGGTGTTGGGAATTTGACGCAGAGATGGTAGGTCGAGGCTACAGCGCGCATTGAGTTTAACCAAGGTGTGCCAACGATGACGTTATAGATTGCTGGGTGATCGGCTACCGAGAACTCGACGAGCTTGATGACGCCCCCAGCTTCTACAGGCAGCTTGATCGTCCCGATTGTCATCGTCGTTTCTCTGGAAAATCCACTGAATGGTTTAAGGGTAGCCACTATGTCGGACGGATTGATATCCATTCGTTTGAGAGTTTCTTTGAAGATTATGTCCACTGTGCTGCCCGTATCCACCAGCACCCGAGCTACATCATAGCCACTGATGATCAACTCAATTACGAGAGGGTCATCGTGTGGTTTGTCGATTCCAGCTGTTTCTCTTTCTTCGAATGAGATTACGTCGTCTGGGAACTTGGAGGGTGCGGACCAGTTAACGCTGACATCGGCTCGTCGTTGAAAAGCTTTAATCAATGAGACGGTATCTGAGCAATAGTGAGATCCACCCATTATCATGTTGATCCGCCTTCTTGGGCCAGATTGTGGCGCTTCGTCGTCCTGCCTCCCTCGCTTAGTGAGATCTTCGTTTGCCTGTTCGGGGCGGTTTGCGTTGGTATCCATGTCAAAGTCCTTGAGGCTAATATCACCTTTGAGTTTGCCAGCCGCCAGCTTGGCAGCGAGTTTCAAACCTAGGATGCGGCAATTTGCAGTTGAGTGTCCGAAGATATGGTGATGTTCGCAATAAGCCGTTTCGTCGTAAGTTCCTTTGCCCCTGGTCCACGTGCTACTCCATGTACCTCTTCCTCGGCCTTGACCTCGTCCTTGCCCATAGCTTGACGAATCAACTTGGTAGTTATGGGCTCCTTTGAATCCCCCTTCGTGTTGGATGTATCCAGGGCCTTGGTTGTTCGGTAGGTTCAAAGCAGAGGGAGGGTGGTTTGTGGACTTCACCTTTCCGTGTTTCTGGGCTAGGATCTGTGGGGGTCGAAATCAACAAAATTAGAATTTATCGGAGGTTTGTTAAGAGGGATGAAATTTCTGCGGATGAACCACGAACGGAGAGATCCAAAGATGGTTTTTATTAAGCTGTTAAGAAAGCTGTTTGCGTACAAGAGTTCGAGAGCAGAAAAGTCTAGGGTTTTTTTGCTAAGTAAATTTTCGGATCCCTTTTTCAAGGGATGTACATAGATATATATAGTCGTTCGAGTTGGCCAGGTCAATCCCAAGGGATTAGGCAAACTTCCTAATCCTTCGGGATTAGGCAAACTTCCTAATCCTTCGGGATTTCTATTTTAGCAAGTCGGCTTGGCTTCGTGGGCCTTTGTCCTAGCGCGGGCCGAAGATGGGCTTGTCGTCCTTGTATAGAAATGACTTCGGCCGCTTCGTCTTCCAGCTCCGTATAAAAATGACTTCGGCTGTGTCGTCTTCTGTCTTCCTATAGAAATGACTTCGGCCGTGTCGTCTTCTGTCTTCATATAGAAATGACTTCGGCCAAGATTGTCTTCGGCAGCTTTGACTTCGGCCAGACAGTTTCGTATGAAAATGACTTCGGCCAGGGTTGTCTTCGGCAGCTTTGACTTCAGCAAAACAGTTTCGTATAGGTTGGACTTCGGCCGGACAGCTTCGTATAGAATCGACTTCGTCCAGGCAGCTTCGTATAGGATTGACTTTGGCCGGGCAGCTTCATATAGAATCATCTTCGGCCAAAATTGGCTTCGGCCACGATTTGTCTTTGGCCAAAGTGGCTTTGTTGCCGAAGTGAGCCTGTTGGCCGAAGTGCCCTTTCATGCCGAAGTGAGCCGGCCGAAGTGGAGCCTCCGTGCCGATGTGGGCTGTGCCGAAATGCTCCTCTGTGCCGAAGTGGGCTGTGCCGAAGTGCTTCTTCGTATCGAAGTGGGCTGGCCGAAGTCTCCATTGCCGAAGCGGCTAGGCTTGCCGAAGTCTCCATGCCGAACCGGGCTTGACTTGCCGAAGTCTCCGTGCCGAAGTGAGCTAGGCTTGCCGAAGCCTTCGTGCCAAAGCGAGCTTGTCTTGCCGAAGTGAGGCTGCCGAAGTGAGCTTGGCTTGCCGAAGTGAGGCTGCCAAAGTCTCCACGCCGAAGCGAGCTAGGCTTGCCGAAGTCTCCATGCCGAAGCGAGCTTGGCTTGCCAAAGTGAGGCTGCCGAAGTCTCCATGCCGAAGCGGCTAGGCGTGCCGAAGTCTCCTTTGCCGAAACGGCTAGGCTTGCCGAAGTCTCCTTTGCCGAAACGGCTAGGCTTGCCGAAGTCTCCGTTTGCCGAAATGAGCTTGGCTTGCCGAAGTGAGGCTGCCGAAATCTCCATGCCGAAGCGAGCTTGGCTTGCCGAAGTCTCCATGCCGAAGCGAGCTTGGCTTGCCGAAGTGAGGCTGCCGAAGTCTCCATCCCGAAGCGAGCTTGGATTGCCGAAGTCTCCTTTGCCGAAACGGCTAGGCTTGCCGAAGTCTCCTTTGCCGAAGTAACTAGGCTTGCCGAAGTCTCTGTTTGCCGAAATGAGCTAGGCTTGCCGAAGTCTTTATTGCCGAAGCGGCTAGGCTTGCCGAAGTCTCCATGCCGAAGCGAGCTTGGCTTGCCGAAGTCTCCATGCCGAAGCGAGCTTGGCTTGCCGAAGTCTCCTTTGCCGAAACGGCTAGGCTTGCCGAAGTCTCCTTTGCCGAAGTGACTAGGCTTGCCGAAGTCTCCGTTTGCCGAAATGAGCTAGGCTTGCCGAAGTCTCTATTACCGAAGCGGCTAGGCTTGCCAAAGTCTCCGTGCCGAAGTGAGCTAGGCTTGCCGAAGTCTCCGTGCCGAAGTGAGCTAGGCTTGCCGAAGTGAAGGCTTCTTTGCCGAAGTGAGGCTCCTTCAAGACTTGCCTAAGCGGAGACAAAGCTTGCCTAAGCAGAGACAAGGCTTGCCTAAGCGGAGACAAAGCTGGCCTAAGTGGAGACAAAGCCTGCCTAAGTGGAGCAAGGCTTGCCTAAGCGGAGCAAAGCTTGCCTAAGCCCCTCCCTTCTTCACCGAAGTGGGGACGAGGCTTTGCCGAAATCTCTCTGCCGAAGCAAAGCTTCCTTGGCCGGAAATGGAGCTGCTTTGGCCAGAATGGCCGTTCTTGTGCTTAAGTAGATTCGTACAAAAACGACTTAGGCACACTTTCGGCCTTTTTCGATTCTTCGTATTTTCATACTTAGCCATTTTCCCATTGATCACAGCTGGGTGGGTTTTGACCCCAACAGGATCTTCACTTCTTCTTCGTCGGAGGCAAAGTCCGTCGCTCGGTGCAATGCATCCTGGATCGTGGTCGGTGTGTTCAGCGCAATCTCCTTTCAAAAATCAGAGTCAAACCACAGGGCTTTCTTTAACGCTTGCAGTGCGGCTTCGTCACTTATCCCTTCTACTTTCGACAGTACTGACTTGAACCGTCCGATGAAGGTTTGCAATGTCTCGTTCTGTCCTTGCCCCATGGTCCACAGATCCGCATCGGATGTTCGGTGTTCCATGAATATAGCATAATGTTTAAGGAACGCCGACGACAGCTGATTGAGATTGTCGATAGAATTTCTTCCCAGCCTGGAGAACCATTGGAGAGCTGGGCCTTTAAGGTGCTCAACGAACAAGAGACATTGTCCAGCGTCTTCTTCTCCTTCTCTGAAGTTTGCTCATCCCATTGCTATTGCGAAGGCGGTCAAGTGCTCCTTTGGATCAGTTTTACCTTCGTAGACTGGTATCTTCATCTTCCCCGGATCAGAAACCCTTGCCTTAGTGATTCGAGTCGTGAATGGGGTGTTATGTGCTTCTTCAAGCACTCAGTCGAGTTTGGGAGCCTTGCTAGTAGCCCTATGCATCTGAGATCGAACGAATTTCATCTCGGCGGCAGCTCGCTCCATGCCTGCTCGGATTTCGACCATCTCCTCCTTTTGGGCTCGGATTATCGCTTTGCGCTCTTCCTCGATCTGGGCTCGCTGGGCCCAGAGGATGTTCTCATCCTCTTCGGTGAGGTCCTGATCATGGCCAGGGTTGGTGTCGCTTCGTTTGTTTCGAGTTTGGGTTGCACCCGTGAGTTCAGCTTCGCGGTGGTGTTCTGAGTCGTATTCACCCTCTGGGTTGTCCTCCAGGTTGATCACTGGATTCGTTCTGCCCATAGTCTGCGTGTTTGCCTCCTGCGGTGTCGCGTTCAGTACAGCGGTCGTGGTTGGTTGGTTTGTAGGGAGCAATCCGCCTTGGGTTCTCGGCGCATGGTGGGGTGTTGAGAAATCGAGGGCCGTTGGATTGAGACGTCGAAGAGGGCGCCTCATTAGGTCAACTCCTGAGCCTCTGCCACGGGCTCGGCTCACCGTTGTAAGGACTTCGAGCTTATCGGTCATCGTTGTGTTTAGCTTGTCCTGCTCCTCCGCCTTCTTGAGCAGCGTTTCCAGCATCGTCTTGATCTGTGATTGGGCCTATGGGCTCGTCTCCACGACTGCAGGCGTTGGTGTATCTGTTGCTCCAGATCCATCGATCTCGTGTCCTGCGGGTCGTCGGTTCATCCGTCGCTGATCATCTTCTTCGAATCGTTCGTGCGGTGGTTCCTTGGAGTAAGAAAGTTTCAATTCCCCCTCCTTCTAGCGCCAAATTGTGGGAGTCGAAATCAACACAATTAGAATTTATCGGAGGTTTGTTAAGGGGGATGAAATTTCTGCGGATGAACCACGAACGGAGAGATCCAAAGATGGTTTTTATTAAGCTGTGTCGAAAAGCTTTCGTACAAGAGTTTTAGAGCAAAAAAGTCTAGGGTTTTTTGCCAAGTAAATTTTCGGATCCCTTTTTCAAGGGATGTACATAGATATATATATAGTCGTCCGAGTTGGCCAGGTCAATCCCAAAGGGATTAGGAAAACTTCCTAATCCTTCGGGATTTCCGTTTTAGCAAGTCGGCTTGGCTTCGTGGGCCTTTAACCCATCGTGGGCCGAAGATGGGCTTGTCGTCCTCGTATAAAAATGACTTCGGCCGTGTCGTCTTCTGTCTTCGTATAGAAATGACTTCGGCCGGATAACTTCGTATGGATTTGACTTCGGCCAGACAGTTTCGTATGGTTTTGACTTCGGCCAGGCAGTTTCGTATGGCTTTGACTTCGGCCAGACAGCTTCGTATAGACTTGACTTCGGCCAGACAGTTTCGTATGAGAATGACTTCGGCCAGGATTGTCTTCGACAGTTTTGACTTCGGCCAGACAGTTTCGTATGAAAATGACTTCGGCCAGGATTGGCTTCGGCCATGACTTGCCTTCGGCCGAGCTGGATCCGTGGCTGAAGTGGTGTTTGGCCGAAGTGCCTTGTTGGCCGAAGTCTTCGCTGGCCGAAGTCTTCGTTGGCCGAAGTGCTTGTTGGCCGAAGTCTTCGTTGGCCGAAGAAGTCCTCGCTGGCCGAAGTCCTCGTTGGCCGAAGTGGATCTCGTGTGTATTAGCCGATGTGGGCCTCCTTGCCGATGCGGGCTTTGGCCGAAGTGAAGCCTGTTGGGCGAAGTGCTTTGTCGGCCGAAGTGCTTGTTGGCCGAAGTGCTTTGTCGGCCGAAGTGCTTGTTGGTCGAAGCGGCCGAAGTTCACATTGGCCGAAGTGACTGAAGTCCACGTTGGCCGAAGTGTTTGTTGGCCGAAGTGGCCGAAGTGCACGTTGGCCTAAGTGGCCGAAGTCCACGTTGGCCGAAGTGGCCGAAGTGCTTGTTGGCCGAAGTGGCCGAAGTCCACGTTGGCCGAAGCGCTTGTTGGCCGAAGTGAAGGCTGGCCGAAGTGAAGCTTCTCTGCCGACGTGGAGCTGTGCCGAAGTGAAGGCTTACCGAAGTGAAGCTTCTTTGCCGAAGTGAAGGCTTGCCGAAGTGAAGCTTCTTTGCCGAAGTGAAGCTCCTTTGCCGAAGTGGAGCTGTGCCGAAACGGAGCTATGCCGAAGTGAAGGCTTGCCGAAGTCTCTCCCTTCTTCGCCGACGTGGAGCAAAGCTTTGCCGATGTGGGCCAAAGCTTGCCTAAGCGGAGACAAGGCTTGCCTAAGTGGAGACAAGGCTTGCCTAAGTGGAGACAAGGCTTGCCTAAGTGAAGACAAGACTTGCCTAAATGGAGACAAGGCTTGCCTAAGTGAAGACCAGGCCTTGCCGAAGTGACGACCAAGCTTGCCAAAGTCCCCATGCCGAAGTGACGACCAAACTTTCCGAAGTCTCCATGCCGAAGCGAAGCTTCCTTCAAGGCTTGCCTAAGCGGAGACAAGGCTTGCCTAAGTGGAGACAAGACTTGCCTAAGTGGAGACAAAGCTTGCCTAAGTGGAGCAAGGCTTGCCTAAGTCTCTCCTTTCTTTGCCGAAGTGGAGCAAAGCTTTGCCGATGTGAGCCAAAGCTTGCCTAAGTGAGCCAAAGCTTTGCCGAAGTGGAGACAAACCTTTGCCGAAATCTCTCCCTGCTTTGCCGAAGTGGAGACAAGGCTTTGCCGAAATCTCTCCCTGCTTTGCCGAAGCGAAGCTTCCTTGGCCGGAAATGGAGCTGCTTTGGCCAGAATGGCCTCTCTTGTGCTTAAGTAGATTCGTACAGAAATGACTTAGGCACAATTTCGGCCTTTTTCGATTCTTCGTATTTTCATACTTAGCCATTTTCCCATTGATCACAGCTGGGTGGGTTTTGACCCCAACAATTATTTACACTTAGATTAGCTCCACACCCATAAGAGTTTCCTTGTTGCTGGCTTTTCTCTTGTGGTTGATAGAATTGATCTTGTGAATTTTCCACATTAGGATTCATGTAAGACAAATAAGAGTTATTCTTAAAGTTATTTAAGTTTCGGTTATGGAAGTAACATTGAGCTCCAATGTAGTTGATTTCTTCCTCTTGTCCTTCATGTTCATCATTGATGAATCCTTCTTGATTTCCAGCCCCATTGTTATTGAGAACTTCACAGGAATTGATTGAACGTTGCTGATTTTTCAGAAGTTGGCTCATCATGATTTTTAGCTCGGCGATCTGCCTTGATTCGCCTTCATGGACTCTTGTTGTCTGTCAAAATCAGTAGCATTATTACTATTACTAGCAGCAAGACTATCAATTAGAGCTTGACCTTCTTCAACCGTTTTGGTTGTGAAATCGCCATTGCTAGCTGTATCGAGTAAAAGCTTATATTTCTGGCCAATTCCCCTGTAAAAGATACTCAAAAGATTAGCTTGTGGACAATCTCTTAAGTACTCTTTAAACCGTTCCCCAGAATCGTGGGAAACTTTCAAGAGGTCCTTGTTGAAATCCATGTATCTTATTTCTCAAGAGGTTAGAGCGAGATTTAGTGTAAAAATGATTGAGAAAAGTAGACTTATGTGGGAGTCGAAACCCGCACAACTAAATTTGTTAAGGACTTTTAAAGGGATCTGAAACTTCTGAGATTAAACCACCAAGAGCACAAATATCCAAAAGATGGTGTTTTTATTAAAGCTGTTTAGAAAGCTGTCGCAGAGAAAGTACAAGTGTTTTGCTAGGTCAAATTGCGGATCCCCTTTCAAAGGATGTACATGAGTATTTATATAAGTTTAAGTCGGTTAGGCATATTCCTAAACGATAAGAGAAATTTCCTAATCCTTCACGGATTTCCTTTTTTCCAAGTCGGTTCGGAGACGTATGGGATTTGGCTCGGCCCACCGAGGCCATTCTTCGTTGCAAGATTGGGCTCGGCCCATTCTTCGTTGCAAGATTGGGCTCGGTCCATTCTTCGTTGCAGGATTGGGCTCGGCCCATTCTTCATTGCGGGATCGGGCTCGGCGTGAATCTTTGTCGTGGGCTTGTCACTTCGGGTTGCCGAAGCCCACTGTTCGGCTCTGGTGGCCGAAGCCCATAGTTCGGCTCGGGTAACCAAGGTATACAGTTTGGCTCGGGTAACCAAGGTCTTCGGTTCGGGTCCAACTGAGCCCAACCCCCCGGGTCGGGCTTCCGTTCCGTGCATGCTTTATTTGTTGACTAGATTGATATGTCTCCACGATAATAGATGTATATTTCTAACCGTTGATCTAAATGACTTCAAACTTCTTTTAAATGAAATCTTACTCAATCATCTATCTCGTGTCCAAATTTCAGCTTGGTGTGTCTTCAGATCGAGTCATACCGATCCCATCTCTCTGGCTCAGTTACGACAAGCCCAGGTTGATATATCTCCACGATAATTGGTGTAACTTTCTGACCGCTGATCCAAATGACTTCAAACTTCTTTTGTATGAAAACTAACTCAAATCGAGCTTGTTATGTCTTTGGCTCGGATTATACCGATCACATCTCTCCGGCTCGGTTACGACGATCCCAGATTAATACATCTCCATGATAATTGGGGTAACTTTCTGACCGTTGATCCAAATGATTTCAAACTTCTTTTGGATGAAATCTAACTCAAAGATCTTATTTTTCACCAATTTTTAGCTCGGTATGTTTTCATCTCGGATCCTACCGAGCCCATCTCTCCCACTCAGTTACGACAAGCCCGTTTGTGGTTCGGTGTGTTGCCGACCCGAGCTCCATGGCTCGGTGTGTTGCCTAACTAAGCTCCTTTGCTCGATTTCTTTCCGAGCCGAGCCCCTTTGGCTCGGTGTGTTTCTGAGCCGAGCTCCACGGCTCGGTGTCTTTTGTTGGGCTCGTTTCTGGACTTACTTCAGCTTCGAAGCATATTGACATGTCTTCAGTAAATCGGGTGTATTTTGCTACCCACAGCTCCAAATAATATGATTCCAACTCCACTGGAAAACTAATTCAAATATATTCCTTTTTACCAATTTTCAGCTCGGTATGTCTTCAGCTCAGGTCCTAACGATCCCATCTCTCCAGCTCGGTTACGACGAGCCCAGATTGATATGTCTCCACGATAATTGGTCTATCTCTCTGACCGTTGATCCAAATGATATGATTCCAACTCCATTGGAAAACAAACTCAAAGTAGTTGAAACGGAGATCAACATTCCAAGTTGATCAATGTCACACCGAGCTGGTGTCATTGTGTCTCCAAGCTGCCTTGTCTTAAAGGTTGCCGAGCTGCTTCATCGAATCATGTTGCCGAGCCGAATAGCTATGTCACCGAGTTGTTTTGTCGGTTCGGGTTCCTTTATGCTTCAGTTTTTAGCTTGGAAATTCCGTGGACTTTAGCGAATATTTTTGGTTTTCTTGGGGGGTGTAAACGTTTTCATTGTTTCTTGAGGTGTGATGATGGTTCGACGATTAATCAACCCTTAAAACTTGTCAAGTCGTTTTTTATCACTTTGTCGAGCAGCTGAGTAGGATGGGATACCAAGCTGTTTTAGCAATGTGGCTGAGCTGACCGGTCGATGATAGTGTCGAACTGATCCATTGGTATGTTACCAGACTGCTTCATCGATGATGTTGCCGAGTTGATTCATCATGTTATCGACCCGATGTTTTGCCTTGATCGCTGAAATGTTATGTCGTAAGAGTACTTGATGAGGCGTTTAGGCCGAGGAAAACATGACGAGCAGTTTTGCCGAGGAAAACGTGACGAGGCATTTTGCCGAGATCCCGTGCCGAGATTATCACGACAAGGCGATGCAACAAAACTATTTTGTTGCTTTGTGAGACTTTTCAAGGGCCAAGTTCCAACAGACACCTTGCAAAAAATTGAAAAGAGTATTCACGTCGTTCCGATTCGGGTGTTGTACTTGATGCCCGTGCTTCAAACTCATAATCGTAATGAGCTGAGATTAGTTAGCCGAAGCGTGTTAGGGTAACTCGCACCTCTGCGCGGTGGCTAAGTTCCAGTGTGCTATGAAGCGATGTTTACTGGGTTTTAAGAACTTAAAGACCAGCATGCTAAGGAGCGAGGGATTGCTGGGTTTTGGTTATTGCCTTCAGTGTTAGGGCCTACGATGTACCATCGACTTACATGCCCGTTTCGATAAAATATGCTTAAGTATCTCATACTAAACGACATTTAGTACTATGTTTTTTAGATGTTAAAGACTAGCGTGTTAAGAAACGCGTGATATCTTTGTTTAGACGAAAGATGTTTATGTATCTCACACTAACAATATACGTTTAGTGTTGTGTTTTTAAGATGTTGTGACCAGCGATCAGTTGCTGGGTTTAGACGAAACATATTTAGGTATCTCACTCTAACGATATACGTTTAACCCTATGTTTTCCAGATGTTGCGACCAACAATTCATTTGTTGGGTTTTAGATGAAATATTTCGGTTTACGGATGCGTTTCCATAAACGTATCCACTCTGACAATGGACATATGTATTTAGCAACCAACGATTCATTTGTTGGGTTTTAGATGAACATTTCGGTTTACGGATGCGTTTCCGTAAACGTATCCGCTCTAACAATGGACATATGTATTTATATAGCGCGCTTTTAATCCGCAAAGGATGTGATACTTTAGATCCGTAAAGGATGTAGTAGTTCATTGTTGTGGCCAACAGCAACGAGAGTAAGATGAGATGTCTGTTTAATTAAGACTTTGACTAATCCGTAAAGGATGTGAGTGGGATGCATGTTTTGTTAAGGCTTTAGTAATCTGTAAATGATGTGATTTGAAGACCTTAGCTTCAAAAATTTTGCTTTAATTAGACATAGAGTTTATTATAAAGATGGGATTATACGAGTATACGTACCCACTTCCCACCTTTTTTAAGGAAAGGAGCAGCTGAAACCCGCACAACTAAATTTGTTAAGGACTTTTAAAGGGATCTGAAACTTCTGAGATTAAACCACCAAGAGCACAAAGATCCAAAGATGATGTTTTTATTATAGCTGTTTAGAAAGCTGTCGCAGAAAAAGTATAAGTGTTTTGCTAGGTCAAATTGCGGATCCCCCTTTCAAAGGATGTACATGAGTATTTATATAAGTTTAAGTCGGCTAGGCATATTCCTAAACGATAAGAGAAATTTCCTAATCCTTCACGGATTTCCTTTTTTCCAAGTCGGTTCGGAGACGTATGGGCTTTGGCTCAGCCCACTGAGGGCATTCTTCATCGCAGAATCGGGCTCGCCAAATTCTTCATCGCGGGATTGGGCTCAGCCCATTCTTCGTTGCGGGATCGGGCTCGGCGTGAATCTTTGTCGTGGGCTTGTCACTTCGGGTTGCCGAAGCCCATTGTTCGGCTCTGGTGGCCGAAGCCCATAGTTTGGCTCGGGTAACCAAGGTCTACGGTTTGGCTCGGGTAACCAAGGTCTTCGGTTTGGGTCCAGCCGAGCCCAACTCCCCGGGTCGGGCTTCCATTCCGCGCATGCTTCATTTGTTGATCAGATTTATACGTATCCACGATAATGGATGTATACTTCTGGCCGTTGATCCAAATGACTTCAAACTTCTTTTAGATGAAAGTTAACTCAATCATCTATCTAGTGTCCAAATTTCAGCTCGGTATATCTTCAGCTAGGGTCATACCGATCCCATCTCTCCGGCTCAGTTACGACGAGCCCAGATTGATTGATATATCTCCACGATAATTGGTGTAACTTTCTGACCGCTGATCCCCGGCTCGGTGTCTTTTGTTGGGCTCGTTTCGGGACTTGCTTCAGCTTCGAGGCAGATTGACATGTCTTCAGTAAATCAGGTGTATCTTGCTAATCACTGCTCCAAATGATATGATTCCAACTCCATTGGAAAGATAATCCAAAGATCTTGATTTTTACCAATTTTCAGCTATGTTTTCAGCTCGGGTCCTACAGAGCCCATCTCTCTAGCTCGGTTACGACGAGCCCATATTGATATGTCTCCACAATAATTGGTCTATCTCTCTGACCATTGATCCAAATGATATGATTCCAACTCTATTGGAAAACTAACTCAAAGATCTTGTTTGTCGTCACCAAACTGAGCTCGTTAGTATGTTACCGAGCCGATCCGAGCTGTTTAGCTTAAGGACTCGATTTTCCAAAGCTTTTATGGGTTTGGTCCATCATGGCTTCTTGGGCCCAGCTCGTGATGAGTTGGGCTTGTCCTGCTCGTCCATTTTATATACTTAGTTAATTTTATGTTGATCTTAGTGGGGTGAAAACCGGCCCCAACAACTTTCAACCTTCCCATGTAGTGATAGAGCCTTGTGGTAAAGACTTAAGCCACATGTGAGCTTTGACATCAGAAAGAGAGAATGGGAAAAAATTACACTTTAGATAGTCCGAAGGGACTCTATTTTGCCTTGTCGTAGAGTAAATTTCCTCAAAGAACTCGATATGGTCCATAGGGTGTTCGGTTGGCAGACCATGGAACTAATTTTGCTTGACCAAAGTAATGATTTGGGCTTGATTTCATAGTCGTTTCTTTGGGGAAGTTGAGGATGTATGGCTGCCATATCATGGAAGTATGGATCAGATGCATCACAATCAGCAATCGTCTGGTGAAACTAAAATTGGTGTTCTTGGTTGTTCACAGGTGCAGGTGGCATTCCACCAATGCGAGATTCATGTGCATTTTGATTAGCAGTGCGTTCAACGATGAAGATTTGGTTGTCTTCTACATCGAGAAGTGGCTATCTATGCTCGTCAAGTTAAGGCTTTCAGCCTTGGAGATTAGCGACGTTATCGTTGTTAGCCATTTGTCTTTCTCTGACTAACCTTCGATTTTTCCTATCAAGTCTCTCGATGTCTAACTCAAGTGGGATCAGATTTTCAGAACCTTGACTTCTAGTCATACACCTGAAACACAAAGACAAAGAGAAAATAAAAACTGAAATTAAATAGCGAAGAAAATAAAAACTCAGACGAAATGTTTGACAACCAGAGGGAAATAACTCTTCCCAAGGCTCTGGATGAAAGGGAAAACATGAGGTTCCAAGATTTTGAAATGGTGGAAACATATAATCCCGCTATGTTAAGAATAGCTGCCCAAATTGGAATATTGTGGTCAGTCTATCATAGAAGTAGAAATGCTTAACAAGACTTATCTCACCTTTCATAAAAACCATTATGTCCTACAAGCACAATACATGAACTGCGGGTATAAAAGGTTTTCGGAGTTAATTGTAGCGCTCATGATAGCAGAGAAGAATAATGAACTTCTCATAAAAAACCACAATGCTCGACCTACTAGAACCAAAGCATTCCCTGAAGTGAATGAAACATGTGAAAAATCCGGAGAAAACGGATGTGAAAAAACCAGAGAGAGGAAGTCAAACATATCGAGGTCGTGGTAGTCGATTTAATCGCGGATGTGGAAAATTTTACAATCTACAAGGAAGGCGGTCATTCAAATGGGTTCGATCTGAAAAACTTACCAAAGGAAATAGACTACGGATGCGAAGGGCATTGGTCCCGAGTGCGTCGAACTCCTCTACATCTTTGTAAGTTATACCAACAGTCCGTTAAAGGCAAAATGAAGGAATTAAACCTCATAGAACACTTTGAGGGTACAACATACATCGATGCTTCCGACTTTGCGGATGATATCAACGTGACCACTCTTGTAGATAACTGAAATGCTTGTAGTGCGACTGCTGAATAGTCTCCCGTTATGCCATGTATAATTAGTATGTATTTTAGTTGTTTGGAAAATAATGTTGTTTTTACAACAAACTAATGTATAATTATTGTGTGTTTCCTTTTATATGAATGAAATTTACTTTCTTTTTATTGATGTATATGTTGATTACGAGAAACGGACAGTGACACAAATGGAAGAGTATCCAAGAAAATGTTAAACAAATTCGTATACCAAGTAGTGGAACAACACAAACTATTCTGAGACTCAAGATATACTTCTCTGATTTAAAATCGACAGACATTATTGTCAAAAAAATATCGGGTCCTGAAGACTTGACTAAAGGAACCGGTAATGCCAACTTTACATTGCCTAATGGAATGGAGTTTTTTCTAATAATTCTAAAAGTAATTAGTTGAGTTTCAATGACATATATCTTCAAGGATTTGACACGTAGTCTGAAAGTGAGGATGGGAAGAAATATATTTTCATAACTGTTGATAAATCAGGAAAAAGGCAAATTTTAGAAAAAATACCAAAAGTTCCTTCTGGTTTGCATCATACGTACATAAATGCAATAGAGTCACATCATGTAATCAAAAGAAATCCATAAGATTTCACACTATGGCATGATCGTCTTGGTCACCCACACACCACGATGATACGAAAATCATAGAAAACTCACATGGACACCCAGATTCAGCCCTGAGTTTTAGAAGACCGTAAGCTAAAGAAAAAGGTTGTTTTGCAAATTTTCAAAAAAATGGACCATTTTGTAAACACAACCAACCATAATTTTTGCAAGGCCGCAAGCCCATACTTGGTGTGCTTGTGCTGAGGGCCGGCTCTGTGGACACCCTTTAAAAATCCAGGAGATATATTAGGCGAATAAAATACATGTGATGCATGTTCTCTTGTAAAATTGATCATAAGGCCATCGCCAACCAAAATTGATAAAGAATCCACTAATTTATGTTATTAATTAACGCATCCAGCAGATGGTCACATGTTTGTTTATTATCATTTTTAAATTCGGCATTTGCAAGATTTCTAACTCATATTATCAAACTGAGATGTTAGTTTCCTTATTATCCCATTAAGAGAGTTAGAATGGACAACGCTGGTCAATTTACATCCTAAACATTTAATGATTATTGTATGGCAACGAGGATTGATGTTGAACATCTTGTAGCAAATGTTTATGCACAAAATGGTTCTGCAATTGATTGCAAGACCATTGATCATGAGATCAAAACTTCCAACCTCTGTATGGGGACATACCATTTTACATGCTGAAGCACTTATCCGGATAAGACCAAGTGCATATCATAAGTATTCTTCATTACAACTAGCATTTGGTCAAGAACAAAAAATATTTTTCATCTAAGGATATTCGATTGTGCGGTGTACGTACATGTAGCACCACCACAATGTACAAAGATTAGACCATAACGAAGGTTGGGAATATATATTAAGTGCTACATCAATTATACGATACATAAAATCACATACTGGTGACGTCTTTACAGCACGATTTGCCGATTATCATTTCGATGAGAAAGTATTCTCAGTTCTAGGGGAGAAAATAAACAAGTAGGAAAGAATATCAAATGGTGTGTATCATCCCTGTTACACCTTGATCCCCTTACAAAACAGTCGGAAACTGGAAGTTCGACGAATTATGCATTTGCAAAGTATAGCAAATCAGCTACCTGATGCATTTACATAAGACGGTAATTAAATCACATATTATATCTGCAAATGTTCCTGCTGGGATTGAAATTTCACAAGAGACATGGCAGAGCAGATGATATGAGTCTAGAACACGCTTGAAGCGTAGTAGACCTATTGGTCCTAAAGATAAAAATTCTAGAAAGCGAAAGGAAGCTGAAAAGCTTAATACTCCCAAAATAATAGAAATTATTTTGGAAGAACCAAATCATGAAACGAATGACGATGTAGAGAATCATGAACCTAAAGAAAATCATGTCGTGTGTTTATGAATGTCAAAAGAGACATGACTGGATAAAATGGAAAGATGTCATCCAAGTCAAACTTGCCTCACTTAATAAGTGAAATGTATTCAGACATAGTGTACTCGCATCTGAAGATGTGAGACCGGTTGGATACAAATGGGTTTTCGTTCGAAAATGAAATGAGAAAAACAAAATTATGAGATACAAAGCTCGCTTCGTGGCTCAAGGTTTTTCTTAAAGATCTGTAATATATTACGAATAAATATATTCCCCCGTTGTGGATGCAATCACATTTAGATTCTTGATGAGTCTAGCAGCTGACAAAAAAATAGAATGTATCTCATGAATGTCGTTACAACATATTTATATGGATCATTAGGTATTTATATCTATATGAAAATTCCTGATGGTTTTAAAATGCCAGAAGCATTAAGTTCCAAACCCAAAGAGTTATGTGCAATAAAATTGCAAAGATCATTATATGGGTTAGAGTAATCTGGATGCATGTGGTACAATCATCTCAGTGAGCATTTAACAAAAGAAGGATATGCGAACGATCATATATGCCCCTGTATTTTCATCAAGAAAACAACATCCATATTTGTGATTATCACGGTATATGTTGATGATCTAAACATAACTGGGACTCAAGGAAAAATAAAGAAAATGTCAAATGACTTAAAAGGGGAATTTGAGATGAAAGATCTCGAACATACAAAATATTGTATTGGCCTACAAAATTGAGCATTCTCAAAAAGGTACATTTGTGCACCAATCCACATATACCGAAAGAGTGTTAAAACGGTTCAACATGGATAAGGCAACTCCTCTAAGTACTCCTATGGTTGTTAGTTCGCTCATAGTTGAAAGTGATCCCTTTCGGCCACGAGGAAAATGAAGAGATACTTTTTCCTGAAATACCATATCTAAGTGCAATTGGAGCTCTCATGTACCTTGCAAATTGTACTCGATCTGAGATATTATTTGTCGTTAATCTTTTGGCAAGATTTAGTTCGTCCCCTACGCGAATATATTGAAATGAGATTAAACATTTTTGATATAATCAAGGGACGACTAATTCAGGATTATTTTATCATAAAAATTCAAAGTTCAAATGGTTGGTTTTGCATATGCATGATATTTGTCAAATTCACACAAAGCCAGATCACAAACAGGATACGTTTTCACGATTGGAGGGACCTCTATATCCTGGCGTTCTCAAAAGCAAACGCTTGTGTTTACTTCCTCGAATCATGTTGAAATCATCACACTCCATGAAGCGAGTAGAGAATATGTATGTCTAAGGTCAATAAGTCAACACATTCGATCATGCAGTGGAATCCATGTAAATATGGAGCAAACCATCTTATATGAAGATAATGTTGCATGCATTGCCCATATGAAGGAATGATATATTAAAAGTGATAGAACAAACATATCCTTCTGAAGTTCTTTTTATACACCAAAGAACTTGAGAATAATAAAGATATTGAAGTAAGATATGTCTAATCATGTGACAATGCTACAAATCTCTTCACAAAATTATTACATACCTCGATGTTCAAGAAACATGTCTATAACATTGGAATGCGCCATAAACGAGATCTATAAGATATTGATATGATCATTCGAGGGGTAGCTTGCGTGGTTGCACTCTTTTTACTCTACTATAGTTTTTTCATTGGGTTTTCCTAGGAAGTTTTTTAACGAGGCAACATAAGACACAACGCAAGGGATATAGTGATATTGGTCTCAAAGGGGGAGTGTTGTAAAGTCAGCCAAGTGTGCGCAGTAAAATATGCGTCCACACTTTGCAGAGAAACTTATCATATACGTTTTATATAGTGTATACCCCACTGTCACTATGCATGCATATTAAATTTCCATTTAACCTCTATATAAACGGGTGTTTGTACATTTATTTTGTATCATCACAACTTCGACGAAAACGATAATAAAATCTCTCTCGTTTCTCTATTCACCGAGTGTCTCGTTCTTTTGAGGGTATAAAATTTTCACTTATATTGATATTTATATTTACCATAATTTTTGCCACTACCTTATAACAATAAACAAAAAATTGAAGATCACAATCTTCCAATATAATAAAAATAATAATGATATAGTTTATTTGATATAATCTTGTAATGTATATTTTGTAATTATATATTATAAAAAAAAAAAAATTTCCTAACTTAATTTTTCAAATAATATATAAAAAATTATTAAATACGAAAAAAATCATCGTTCCAAAATTATAGACATATAACCTAATATTTCATAGGTTTGAAAATGGCTTTTAATGGTAATTTAATGGTACTAGATAAATACCCACGTATACACGCGAGACTTTTTTTCAATATCACTTTCTCTTAAGTGAAGTTTATTTTGGCATAGTTTTTAATTATAATTTGTAAGTAAGTAATGATTTAGAATTAAGATGGTTGTTTTCCGATTGATATGTTCTATTGTGTTTTGTTTTTCGGAATTTGATAATAACATTTTTCTTTTAGAAGGTAATAATACTTTGAAGGATATTTCTCGAGCTATTTACAAATAGATTGATCTTACATGACGCATTTAAAATGTAAAACATAACATTAGACACATATAAAAACAGAAGAGTAAATTTCATTATTTGAGACTACCTTTTATCGTCTGACATATTTATTTTTTTAAGTTTTGTCATTCCATTTCTATGACCAGACATGATATTTTCAAGTGTTGTTAATGCCACCATCATATTTTGGAGTAAAGTTTTATATATGACCACAATTTTAGAAGTGTAACATTCGGTGATTGTTATAAGGAAACGAAAATTTAGAACTTGAAAGAACCATAGTTTTAAAATACTTTACTTATGTATTACGAAAATTTAGAACTTGTAAGAACCATATTATTGGACATTTAAGATGTCTCCATAAACATTAAATTGAATAATTGGTGGCATTATACCCTCTGCATATGTGTGATAAAACTAAGTAAACCATGAGAGCTATGCAAAGCTTCCATTCTACCTCTTGGCATTTTTATTGGCCTTTGACTTCAGTTTGGAGACCTGAGTCAACTACATCTCCTGCTTGTTTCCGACTTTTGATAACTTCGAGTTTGATTTCACTTTTGGATCGCACCTTTCTCATCTAACTTCTTTTCTTTCCAGCTTGCTTGTTTTAGCTTTTAGATTTCGTATAACTATGTTAACCTTTTCAATGGTCATGCCTTTGTAGTTTTGTACTCGTGTACTTCCTGATGAAGAGACTTAGAATCAAACTTAAAGTCAACCACCAAGAAAATTTTCACCAGCAGAAAGGAAATAGTAGGAATAGAAACTTAAGAAAATCTTTCGAAAGAATGTCTAATTAACCTTTCATCATAAAAGAGAGTCCTTTCGACTGAGCACGTAAGCTTTGAAGATGCAGCTTTTTATATCACCAATTTCTCCAGTCTAAGGCATATTCAACAACCACTTATCTCAATGTCAATTCCAAAAAAAATCAATGTCAAATATAGCTGACGTTGAATGAATATTTACCGAGGGCGTGGTCTTCTTGGTCTTGAATATCTCAGTTATTGTAGTTTTCTGCATAGCCAACATCTAAAGCTGCATACTCGTATGTCCAAAAGTTCCGACCATCTTTTTGCCAGACTCCACGATATGATATAGTACTTTGATCAAACCGATATGAGCTTCTGAAAATACCAAATGTGAAAACAACATTTAATCATTCCTTAAATTTAAATTAAGCAAATAATTAAGAGAAAACTTTTGATTTTTTAAAGAGGAAATCTATTCCTTAAGTATCTTCTCCTAAAAAAGTGGAAATAATTACGCCATTAGTCTCCCACTTATATAAAATGGTGGAGAGTAAGAAATTGAAGACGCTAACTTTAAGCCAATTGAATTGTTGGTGATGAACAATCAAATCTCACTCAATCACTGTGAAAAAAAATAATCTTCATATGAATTTTGATCTGAAAGCTCTATGCCACAAATTTCTCTGAGAAAAAATACCAATACATAACAACTTTTAAACCCAAAACCCTCCATTAGTAGTGCAACATCAAGCGACAAAAATGTAAATAAATGGATTAAAAGAGAAACCATTGGAGAGACATGTGACTATATATGAAAAAGGTAGAATACCTTACTTTAACACGCTAAAGAAGTTCCAGAATTGAAATGACCTATGCGACACATTGCTTTAACACGCCACTTTCAACGCTATTGCTTGCATCTCATATATCTTGGTTTAGCCATCACCTTTTTCTTCTTAAAACCCAGAACATAAATTCATAACCAATCTTCAAACATTTTCGACTCATGGTGTTCCTAAGTGTTCTAAATATAAACACACACATAGAAAAAGAGAATTTGAATCTTCTTAGAGATGATGTTTCTTAGAATTTGTGTTCTATATAATTATCATTTTGGATCTGAGAATTTCGGATACCTAAATCAATGTTCCCAACAAAACCCAATTCAACATCATGATCCTTCCCCCATAAATTCCTTAGATACAACTGCACGTGAATTTCTTCTTAAGATTGACAAAACCACGAAAAATCAAAAGCAAAGGTTTTCAAAAATCCTGAAGAATACTATCGATGCAAATCTCAACTTCTGCCCATAATTAAGGTTTGTTCACCTCAATTACATTTAGCAGTGAGAAATCAATAGAAGAAAGAGAGGGCAACGTACCCGTAGATTTGGCGTCTTTCGAAGTCGATAGAACAACAACTACCGGTGAAAGACGAAGTTGCCTTAGATGTTTTCTAAAATCGTCAATTTGTGGTTAAATGGCATATAGAATTGAAGAGTTGAAAGTTGAAGGGTCAAAATTTGGAAAGCATGAAGAAGGAAATGAATCAGAGCATAATCGAGGAGGTAAGCCAACTTGTGGATTGATTATTTCATGGAAAATATAGTTAAGGAATATGACTTTTTCTTTCTTAATGCTGATGTGGCATAAAGAGAGGTACTGAAGTGTCAGACCCTTGTGAGATCTCACTCACTCTTTATATAATAGATTTGTTGAAGATTTATATATAAATCATCCATTCCAAAATGTTAACACAAAAATAAATATCATTCCAATTAGTTGAACACTATATATTTAATTATTTTACGGATCATGATTTTTTCTCCATTCTTTATGATCAAGATTAATTTTGTTCTAGTTTACAATCTCAATATAATGTTTCCATGAAAATGTATAATTGTTTATGTTTTTTTTCATCTGGCAATTTTATTATAACTTTTGAATTACACAAAGCCAGCGAACATTAAGGATTTTGGAAATGAAAAGTCGGACGAATACACGAGGGACACTAAATCCAAAGAAAAGAAAACTAGTGGAACAATAATTACGCAAACTAAAAATCGCACGAAATCAAAAACCTAAACCGAGACAGAACAAAAAATAAAATAAACCCGAATTTTTTTTAATATATTAAAAGAGAAGTATTTGAATCCTACGTGGCAGCTTCACATTTTTTGAATATTTTTTATTTTTTATTACATAATTTATAGGCATTTATTGTTTATATTAATTTTTTTTTAGTTACCTTTAACAAAAACGAAAATCATTAAATTACTTTCAAAAACTATTTAATACCCAATCAAATTGAATAAGAAAGATTTGATATCTAATTATATCACATTAATTAGTTTTAATCAATATATTTCATATTTTATTTTATTTGATCTTATTTTTGTAATATATTAAATTATCATATCATCCATATAATAATAAAAAAAATCTAGATTTTGTTGTGTATTTGTTATGCTTCGAAATTTTAAAAACAAAAATAAATTACTTAGTCTACGAAAAAAAAAAATATTGTGTCAAAAGTCCCACATCGGATATCATGATTAGTAGTAGTCGAAAAATACATTATAAAAAAAATCAAAATGATGAGAAACTATATGAGTAGGAAGTCTCACTTAATAGGTATCCCAGTTTGACGGTTTATTTTGGTTCCTTAGTTGAACCGCCTAATTAAACTGAATAAGATAGATGTTTGAAATATTTTAATTTAATAAAAATACAAATATTTTAGTATTGTAACTTGATCAAAAAACTAAAATATTACAAGTATTCTAATTTGATAAAACTTTTAATATTATAAATATTTTAGTTTTATCAAAAAACTTTGAATATTATAAAATATTTTAACTTGATAAAAAGGTTAAAATACTAGAATTGTTTTTACTTGGCCAAAATTTTAAAATATTTAAATATTTTTACTTGATAAAGTTTTTAATATTATAAATATTGTCAAATATATATCTAATGATTTAATAGACGTCCAAATTTAAAAAGTTGTATTCAATTTCATCTAATTTTTAGTTGAGCCGCTTGATTAGACTAAATATGATAAAATTATAAACATTTTAACTTGATAAAAAATAAAAATAAAAATATAATATTTGCAATTGCTTAATTAGCGCATCGATTTGTAATTCACATATTTGCAATTGTATTTATTTATATATACAAAATCGAAAATTCGAATAATTTATTTACCATTACACATTTCGTCATTTACAATATATTACATAATTAAAAAATATATTGATTTGTTTAGTAATAAAACCTAGTGATCACATGAGTCTTATAATTGTTTATTGTTTAGTAATAAAACCTAGTGATCACATGAGTCTTATAATTGTTTATGTTTATTTTGCAATATTTGTTTTGTGTTTTAATTGTTTTCAACCAGACTTTTTACCGGAAGAAAAGTGAAGGAAAAACAATTTTTTTAGTTGGAGATGCCAAATACTCGTTTTCTCATGGCAGTTGTCGACGGGAACAAAAACTGAACTCCGCTTCTAAGAGATCTTCGACGGAAAAAAAAATTCAGATCTGATCGGAGATCGTTTCTCAGATTTCTCCATTCTAATCATCGTTTCTCGAGAGAGTGAGAGCGAGCACAAGGAGGAGAAGAAGAAATGGAGGATTTCTTGGACAAGTTGCCGCAGATGGATCTGATGCGGTCGGAGAAGATGACGCTTGTCCAGCTTATCATCCCTGTCGAATCCGCTCACCGTTCCATTACTTATCTCGGCGAACTCGGCCTCTTGCAGTTCCGCGACGTGAGTGTGTGAACTCAGATCCGTCTTCTTCTCTTTACAAATCGATCGAATCTGTTGCTTTTTTTTTGCTGCGATTCTCGGTTTAGATTATTAGAAATCAGTGAGAAATTAGATGTTTGATCTCACAATGTAGGGAGTTTGTATTTTTGATCCGTCTCGACTGATGCGTTACTTCCACCGCGAGTGGACATGCTAGTGATGATCTTTGAAATTGTTGATGTTCTGTGGAACTGGAATGAAAATTGGTGGATTGATATTTGGATTTAGCATTAACGAATCTCCATTGGTGTTGGAAATTGGTTTTTTTCCCTCAAGTTTTACATATTAGTCAGATACGTTTTTAAACTGGGCTTATGACTGGGATGTTGTAAATTCGAAGAAGCTGACGCTCTCTATCTTTGTTTCCTCAACAGCTAAATGCCGATAAAAGCCCCTTTCAGCGGACATTTGCTAATCAGGTATCAACTCAACGTTCTCTGTAATTCTACTACATTCGAGCGCTCTTGTATGTGATTCAATGCAGATAGTTTTCTACTTTATTGATGTGGTGGGAAAATTTGGCTTGATATAGAAGGCTCAACACAAACTTTGTAGTAATATGATGATTCTTGTTTGAGGATGTTCTCGTGAAGAATTTATCTCCATTCTAGTGTCACCTATAAATTTAATGGTGGTTCCTTAACTTTGTTTCAAAAAAATTCTAAAAGGTATCTTTTTGAGAGTTCATTTATTTTTATGTATAATCATAGATTTCGTTTTGTCGTTTATACCTCCCATGCAGGTACATCTTGTTTACCAGGCCATGATTACCCATAGTTAGAAACTGGACACCTTCCTCAGTCGTGAAAATATTGGTTCCTTAGTCATAGCTTTCTCTTCCACATAGTGCTAGTGTTTCTTGTACAGTTTAGTTTCGAAATTTTCTTTTCGCTTTTAAGCTGAATTATCCCCAAAGTTCTAGGAGTTGGATGTAGCTTTTAGAGACTTGGAGTGAATATATATGGGCTGGGCATTACTAATTGCTGCACTGAAATATGTTTTCCCTAATACAACTTTGACATGACGATACAAAATCTTATATACCATATTTATTTTCGATATCAACGTGGTGAAAATTCCTCAGGCAAAGAGCTTCTTTGCTTATGCAAATTCTTGGGGGCTTTTAACAGGTAAAACGATGTGGTGAAATGTCAAGGAAGCTGCGGTTTTTTAAAGATCAAATTGATAAAGCTGGTCTAAGATGTTCACCACGCCATGAATTAGAACCGGATATAGAGCTTGGAGATTTAGAGGTCAGAATTCAATTTTCCAAGTCTTTTTCTCCTGAGAAGTCTTGGTATCTAATTTAATTACTCTTTTATGGGAGGATGAGACACGATTTTTTTTTATGACACTTATAGTTTTCTTTGTATCTTCATTTGCTTGCTTCGTCAGAGACAACTTGCTGATCACGAGCATGAGGTACTGGAAATGAATTCGAACAGTGAAAAGCTTCGGCAGACATATAACGAACTTCTTGAATTCAAGATAGTTCTTCAAAAGGTAGGTGTATTCTCCTTCATTCTCAGATTTATATCCTGTAACTGGGAAATGTTTCGTTTTTTTGGTTTTCTCCCTCAGACCTGAAAATTTCTTGATCAGTTGACAAGGTTATAGAGTGCAGTAGCTGTTGTTCAGTTTTCATCCAACTTTTACTTGCGAAGATGTGCGCTCATCTTACTCTGTTTATGCTTAGATTTCTCATATATTGCTTTTTTACTTCTTTTTAGGCAAGTGGTTTCCTTGTCTCAAGTAATGCTCATGCAATTGGAGAGGAAACAGAACTACATGAAAGCACCTACTCGAACAATGGTTTTATTGAGACTGCCTCTTTACTTGAGCAGGTGATTGCATGTCAGAGTTTCCATTTTACTGTTGTTACGTGGAATCTCATAATTATCTTTACTAAGATAATAGTTATTTTATTCACAGGAAATGAGTCCTGGACCCTCTAATCAATCAGGGTTGAGATTTATTAGTGGAATCATCAACAAAGAAAAACTTCTTAGGTTTGAAAGAATGTTGTTTCGTGCAACAAGAGGCAATATGCTTTTCAACCAAACACCCTCTGATGAGGAGATCATGGATCCTTTAACATCAGAAATGGTGATATTAATCTCTTATTTTCTCACACAGCATCATCTCTTATCTCCATAATAATCATATGCTATTTCAGTGAGATGCTTATCTACTAACTGGTTTTGTGCTCGTAGGTGGAGAAAATTGTATTTGTGGTATTCTTTTCTGGGGAGCAAGCAAGGACAAAAATATTGAAAATATGTGAAGCATTTGGTGCAAATTGCTATCCTGTCCCCGAGGATACAACAAAGCAGAGGCAGCTTACGAGAGAAGTAAGTTGGATTTTCCAAAACTTGTTCTGTTTATCTTTATTCAGAGAGAGCTATTCCAAGATATTTGTATGCTTTTTTTTAAAACGATTCTTGCGAGTTGACTTTTTCTTGTTCGTATGATTTTGTTGTTGACTGTTGTATCCCAATCATATGGGACTGTTAGTTGCTGTGTCACACTATTTATTTCTAGAATACCAATATGTCCTATCCTAATCAGTAGTGCTAGTGACTGTTAGTTACTGCATCACACTATGTTGTTCCTAAAATATGAATGTATCTGGTGTATAGGTTTTATCCCGACTCTCTGATCTGGAAGCCACTCTAGATGCGGGAACTCGCCATCGGAATAGTGCCCTTAATTCTGTTGGTTATAGCTTGACTAAATGGATGACCACGGTAAAAAATAGCATCTGCCAATAGTTCTTTTTTTTTTTTTTTAATTATCTTTGTGGTCAAGTATATGGGAGATTGTATGGTCCATATAGTTTCAAACAGCCATGATTTTAGCTGCCATTTTACTGCTAGGTTCGACGAGAAAAAGCGGTTTATGATACTCTGAATATGCTAAATTTTGATGTAACCAAGAAATGCCTTGTTGGCGAAGGTTGGTGCCCCACATTTGCTAAGACGCAGGTATGCTACAACGTTTTTTCCCCTTTTACATAATATACTATTATTTCCTTGCAAGGGAAATTCATCAACAACTTATGCGCAGATTCATGAGGTCCTTCAGCGAGCCACTTTCGACAGCAATTCACAAGTGGGCGTTATATTTCATGTAATGCAAGCGGTAGAATCACCTCCCACCTATTTCAGAACAAACAAACTTACAAATGCGTTCCAGGAGATTATTGATGCTTACGGGTTAGTTCCGCTTTTGAGCATTACCTGGTTCTATTGTAATGTTCCATGAGCATGAAAAAACCTCATCATTTAGACACAAGTGTTTGGTCCTGTGTTTCCCTCATCATACATGATTTTAGAATAACTGGCTGCTTTCTAATAAAGCTGAACTTTCTTCATTCTGTATCTTTTTTAATTTAGTTATTTGTTGATTGCATGTGCCAGTTATTTCCGCTGATCACCATTTCATGTATGTTTGTCTTGATTCTTACTTGGCAGTGTTGCAAGATATCAAGAGGCAAACCCTGCAGTATATTCAGTTGTCACATATCCCTTTTTGTTTGCTGTTATGTTTGGGGATTGGGGTCATGGTCTATGCTTGCTGCTAGGAGCGTTGTATCTTCTCGCTCGTGAAAGAAAGCTGAGTACGCAGGTATGGTTGGCACCCAGATTTTGTTGTATTAGTTGAATGAGAAATTAGTGACGATACTGGCTATGAGCATGAGATGTTTTACTTCTTTAATTGAATAAAACATCCATAACATAGAGCTTTGTTTTGTATACTGGCTGATAGAGATTTTGTACCTTTGGTTTCGAAGTGAGCTGCAGCAATAATTATGTTGCAATTTCTTCTGTAATCAGTTGTTCTCAGATTGTTATCCAATTTCCTGTGCTCTCAGAGGCTTTTTGTTTTCCAAATGTGAGAGATGGCGAATTGCACTTAGTTTACCTTTTCACTCTAGGATAAAGGTTAACTTGAGAAAAAGGAACTTTTGTGGTGTGATCTATACATATGTGGTATGATCTTTCTGTGTCTTATCTTTACCAGAAACTTGGAAGCTTTATGGAGATGCTCTTTGGAGGCCGCTATGTAATCTTACTAATGGCACTTTTTTCAATATATTGTGGGCTTATCTACAATGAGTTCTTCTCTGTTCCTTTCCACATCTTTGGTAGTTCAGCTTACAAGTGCAGAGATACTACTTGTAGGTATGTGTTGTGTTTGAATCTTTGATATATTTAGTAAGGATTCATGTCTTTAGGTATTATTATTGTATTTGTTACTGATATACATATTACTTTTTACCCAGTGATGCTTACACGGCGGGTTTAATCAAGTACCGTGATCCATACCCTTTTGGCGTAGATCCTAGTTGGCGTGGAAGTCGTACAGAACTGCCTTACCTAAACTCTCTTAAGATGAAGATGTCTATTCTGCTGGGAATTGCTCAGATGAATCTGGGACTAATATTAAGTTTCTTCAATGCTCGCTTCTTCGGATCTTCATTGGACATAAGGTTTGTTTTCTTTTCGTTTTATTTTCCCAAGCTTCTGACTTCTCTTCTGTTTTTAAGACCCACAGGGATTGCTTATGTCTTTGTGCTGTGTCATCATCAGGTATCAGTTTGTGCCTCAGATGATATTTCTGAACAGCCTATTCGGTTACCTTTCACTGCTCATCATCATCAAGTGGTGCACTGGATCTCAAGCAGACTTGTATCATGTGATGATCTACATGTTTCTGAGTCCGACCGAAGAACTTGGTGAAAATGAGTTGTTCTGGGGCCAGCGTCCACTTCAGGCACGGTTTCCTCCTTTTTTTATCGAAAGCTACATAGGTTCCTTGTACCATCCTTTACTCATCTTGACACTAACACATGATACTATTCCGCAGATTCTGTTGTTGCTTATGGCATTCATTGCTGTCCCATGGATGCTTTTTCCAAAACCCTTTGCCCTCAGGAAAATTCACATGGAGGTATCTCCAGTTTTAGGCTTTCACTGCATCTGTTTTATGTACTAATGTTTATGCTTATCAATGGATGAAATTTTTTTTCTAGAGATTTCAAGGTCGCACTTATGGGGTTCTTGGTACTTCTGAGGTGGATCTCGATGTAGAACCAGACTCAGCTAGAGGCCATCACGAAGAAGAGTTTAACTTCAGCGAGATTTTTGTACATCAATTGATTCACTCCATAGAATTCGTTCTAGGTTCAGTTTCTAATACAGCATCTTACCTTCGTCTTTGGGCTCTTAGGTATATTACCGACGTTTCTGCTCTTTTTTGTCTTAGTGACCAAATTAATCCTTCCTATTTGTTTCAAATATAGTCTTTTGACCATTTCTTTGGCCTTACAGTTTGGCTCATTCGGAATTGTCGACAGTCTTCTATGAGAAAGTTCTTCTTCTTGCCTGGGGGTTAGTAATATAAAATTACATGTTTATTTTATGTGCTTTCTCCATTTCGCTTGAAACTGATACGTTTGAAATGCAAACAGGTATGAGAACATTTTGATCCGGTTAATCGGAGTAGCGGTGTTTGCGTTTGCAACAGCGTTTATACTTCTGATGATGGAAACACTAAGCGCCTTTCTCCATGCTCTGCGTCTTCACTGGGTTGAATTCATGGGGAAGTTCTTCAATGGAGACGGTTACAAGTTCAAGCCTTTCTCATTTGCTTTAATCTCAGATGACGATGAATAAAAACCCTAAATCCCCCGCCCACATTGGCACATCCCCAAATTATCAACCCCCAGAAAATATATATATATAGAAGAAAATTGGCTTTTTCCAATCCCCCACCAAAACAGATTATACGGTAACTACTCCCTTTGCTTCGTCTTTTTAACCGAATCTTTTCAAATTGGTATTTGTTAGTTTAATGTCAGAATTGGAGAATGTCTTTGTTTTCCCCCTAAAAGCAGAACAAGTTAGATCACTTTTGGAGTTTTTTGAGTTTTTTTTATACATACAACGCTCTCATGGATTTTTGGAGCCGAGAGAGATAAATGGAACCTAAATGTTGGCAATTATTTACCTCTACATAAACATACATAATCTTCAAAAACATGGGAATTGTAATGGTAAAGTATGTATTTCTCATTTAACTCGAGTCCGATCCTGATTATTTTTATCCTTTTTAAATATCGATCCTCATTTAACTTGTGGTAAAGGGATCTTCAATTGATAAACCGATCCGAATCAAATCTGAAAAACTGAACCATATCATAATACGGTTTAAATGAATTCATTTTTTATATATCCGAAAAACCAATTTAAAACCAAAGCTTTGGATATATTTCATTATAATCTGAATCTAAACCGAAACCAAATCCGAACCAAACTATCCATAATAGTTTTACTTTTATTTTGAATATCATTATTTACTAGATTAAGACCCGCGTAATACGCAGGATTTTAATTATAACTTATTTATAAATTTTTTGCCCAAAAAAAAAATTATTTATAAATGATTAAAAACAAAGTAAAATACACATTGTCGGTAATCGATTAAATTTAATAAAAATAAACTTTATGAAAATGTAAGAAATATATGGTAAATCTTGTTGATGTAAATATTTAGATTTTGATTGGTTACTCGCACACTTATTTTGGATGTTGATTAGTAACTTTGTTTCAAACTGGATTTCAACTCCACATATTTCATCTTGCAATACAACTCATCTACTTCTTCCATCATATTAAACCCATATTTTTTACTCCATGCATTCTTTGTCAATCAATAATACCCAAAATTTTCATATCAAAACAATATATGCGTAATTCATTCTCTCAAATTTATGTCTATATATGTCATTGGTATTAAACAAATAGTAAGAAAATTAACAAAACATATTAGTAAAGAAATAAAAAAGTATTATAAAAAATATACGAAAATTATATCAGAATTGAAATTTTGACACATGTCGTAATCTCATGAATATCAACTTTTTCATGTGTCACACTAATACTTTTAGAAATTGGAAATAATTTTTCTTATTTTTCTTTTTTTAGTCTTTTTGATTTTTTTATTTCCTTTTTTTTTGAATAATATGTCTTATTTTCTTTTCTTTTTTACTATTATTTCCTTTTAATTACACTACAATTAGAAATAATTTATCTTATTTTCCTTTTTTAGTATTTTTGATTTACTATTTCTTTTAATTTTTTTAATAATATGTCTTATTTTTCCTTTTTAGACTATTATTTCCTTTTAGTTACACTACAATTTTATTTAAGAAATACATAATATAGAAAAGGAAAATTTATATTTTTTATATTAGTATATTGACACGTGTCACAATCTCAATTAAAATTACACACATGTCACGATCTGATGAGTTGCAATTTTGCCTACATGTCACACTTACACTATAATTATAAATAATTTGTCTTATTTTACTTTTTTAGACTTTTTGGTTTACTATTTCCTTTTAATTTTTTTTAATAATATGTTTTATTTTACTTTTTTTAGACTATTATTTCCTTTTAGTTACACTACAATTTGATTTAAAAAATAAACAATGTAGAAAAAGAAAATTTATATTTTTTATATTAATATATTGATACGTATCACAATCTCAATTAAAATTAACACATATTACGATCTGGTGAATTACAATTTTGCTTACGTGGTATGCTCATGTTGAACGCATCATGCTTTATATAATATTAGATTAGGACCCGCGTAATATGCGGGGTTTTAATTATAACTTATTTATAAATGATAAAAAAAATAAAGTAAAACGTGTCGGTAATCGATTAAATTTCATAAAGATAAAATTTATGAAAATGTAAGAAATATATGTTAAATCTTGTTGATGTAAATATTTAGATTTTGATTGTTACTCGCACACTTATTTTAGATGTTGATTAGTAACTTTGTTTCAAACTGAATTTCAACTCCACGTATTTCATCTCGCAATACAACTCATGTATTTCATCCATAATATTAAAACCATATTTTTACTCCATGCATTCCTTGTCAATCAATAATATCCAAAATTTTCATATCAAAATAATATATGCATTCTATCAAATTTATGTCTATATATGTCATTAGTGTTAAATAAATAGTAAGAAAATTAACAAAATATATTAGTAAATAAATTTAAAAGTATTAACAAAACATGTCGTAATCTCATGAATATCAATTTTTTATATGTCGCACTAATACTTTTAGAAATTGGAAATAATTTGTCTTATTTTCCTTTTTTAGTTTTTTTATTTAGTATTCCCTTTTAATTTTTTAATAATATATTTTATTTTTATTTTTTTGACTATTATTTCATTTTAGTTACACTACAATTATAAATAATTTGTCTTATTTTCCTTTTTTAGTCTTTTTGATTTACTATTTCCTTTTAATTTTTTTTAATAACATGTCTTATTGACTATTATTTCCTTTTAGTTACACTACACTTTGATTTAAGAAATAAATAATGTAGAGAAAGAAAATTTATATTTTTATATTAATATATTGACACGTGCCACAATCTCAATTAAAATTAACACATGTCACGATCTGGTGAGTTACAATTTTGCCTACGTGTCACACTCACGTTGGGCAAAATTTAAAGTAAAATAGCTTTGACCGATTTGTAGAACTCTCGAATTCATGATTTGCTTGAATGATGTATTTTTTTTCTTTTCTTTCTCGATTAGTTATGACATTTTTCCTTTTTTTTGTTTTTAAATGTATTGACATGAAACAAATTTTCCTTTTTTAATGATATTATTTTTTTTACAAATTTTCCCTTTTACCTTTTTTTAATAACATTTTTTACAAATTTTTCTATTTACCTTTATTTAATGACATTTTTTTTACAATTTTTTCCAATAATGTATTTTTTTTCCTTTCTTTCTCGATTAGTTATGGCATTTTTGTTTTTGTTTTTAAACGTATTTTTTAATGACATTTTTCTTTATATAATTAGATATTTTTTACAAATTTTATCTTTTACCTTTTTTTAATGACATTTTTTTCAAATTTTCTTTTTACCTTTTTAGTGACATTTTGTTTACCGTTTACAAATTTTCTCTTTTTTTAATGACAATTTTTTTTACAGAAGGACATTGACTTTTTTTTGTTACGTTAGGACATTTTTTTTTGCGATGATATATTTTTCTTTTAACTTTTAAATAAAAAGGAAATATTATTTAAATTAAAATTAACTTTATACGTTAGTATATTAACATGTGTCATCATCTCAATTAAAATGACACATGTCACGATCTAATGAGTTATAATTTTGAGTGCATTCTCTTTTATATAATAAAAAGATAAGATAAATCGAAAAACTAGAAACCGAAAACACTGATCCAAAACCGAACCGAAATCTGGATACCGGCAACTGCCAAACATTTTTTAAACAAAAAATTTTTTTGATGGATTTGACGAATCGAATTTAGTCCTGATTTGTATGAAAGAATTCGGACCGAACAACAAGTCGTCGACTCCATGGGCTTTTGTCCATTTATAAAAGATTGAAGACATCCTTAACTAGTTGCATGTGTGGTATTAAACCATTTTTTTAGCCTTGTCCATAAATAAATTTTAATATTTTGACATTGATTCATATTAAAAAAAAAAAATTAGGTAGATGGATTAGTTTAAAATATGTCAACACAATATTTTCACAGATTTATCTATTTCCACCACACAAATTGTTTTTTGAACATCTAGAACGATATGTTTTGATATCTTAAATAGTTTTTATTGAAAAGAGTTGCAAAAAAAAAAAATTATTATTGAAAGTTTTCTAATTTGGTTCAGCAGAACTGAAACAAACCGAAGTCAAATAAAAATCAAACCGATTGAAGGAGAAATTAATCTGAATTAATTTTTTCTTTTCTATATATCCAAATAAACCGATTCAAAATAAACCAAAAAAAAAAAAAACCAGTCAACTTAAAACCAAATTTTCCTTAAATTCAAATACATTTTTTAATATAGCCCAAAAAACAAATCACATTTAACCAGACTGAATGATTTTTCTTTTTAAATTTAAATTTAATAAACAAAAAAAAATCCATTTAAAAAAGAAAACCAAAACCTAAGGTAAACTTAGAAATATACTCCCATTTTAACATGAAAAATACATAAGCAGCGGTCAGAAAGAAAAAAAAAACTTGAAAAATAAATTAGGTATATTTTTATCATCTGGGGGGTATTAATTCGCAATTCCAATTTACCTTTTGGAAAAAAAAAAAAAAAAAAAAAAACACAAGCCATTGGCGAAGAAGGTTTAGCCACTAAACATACATCGCACCACTTTCTTCGGAAATCTTCGATTTTCTCAATAATCTCGTCGTTTCCTTCCCCAAACCGTTTGTTAGTATATTCAATCTCTCTCTCTCTCTCTTTCTCTTTCGTATCTTTCCATCCAATTCGTCTCAAAATTGTGTTTCTCAAACCCTAACGTACGAATTAGGGTTTTTGTTCGTTGATTCTTAAGTTTCGACTTGAATTTCTCCATCAATTATCGGTTCTCGCTATAGAAGCTCGAGATTTCTACTCCTTTTTTTGAGTTTTGGCCTGATTCTTTAACGTTTTTTGTTTTGTTTTTGTTTTTCGAGTGCTCCTTCAAATTTCGGGATTTGGAGTGGTAAAGGTTTGACATTGCAAACAATCTGTCAAATTATGGTTTGAGAGTTAAAAAAATTTGTTCTTTGGTTTGGGGATTAAAGTTTTCTTGACCTAAGCTAAGCTTTCGTTTGAGATTTGTTTTCACTGTCTTGCGGTTGATTAGAAGTCATTTCCTTTGTTTCCTTTTTAATAGTAAGACTAGTCTAGTTAGTTGCAGTAGCTTATATAAACTTTTGTTGAAAACTGTGGAATATGTTCTGATCTGATAATGCATGTTTTATATAATTTGTTTATTATATTAATTAGGTAACGATGAATGACAATGGAGAAAAGACTTGTCCTCTGTGTGCTGAGGAGATGGACTTGACTGATCAACATCTAAAACCTTGCAAATGTGGCTATCAGGTTGGATACATTACAACCACTTGCTCTTGTTTGTTTCTTGTCATTGTTCGAGCAAGAATGTTTTGGGTTCTTGTTAGTAGTCTGAAACCAAATTGGAATTTGATATGCTTCTTTGACTGTATAAATTTTGTCTTACAACTACTCTGCTTGGCAGTTTCAATGCAGTTCGCTATGACCACAGCTTTTTCTTTCTCAGCCTACTGTTTGAGTTTCTGTTAATTCTGTGTCGTATATACATTGATTTTACACATGCGTCTGTGGAACAGTGTTCTGCTGAAAGGGATCAAGATCTGTAGTCTCAGATCAATGTTTTCTAACTGTTTCATCTTGGTTGACCCACATTGTTAATAAGCGTCTTGAGGATGCACCCTTTCTTATAATCTATGTTAAAGACTGACATGACCCAGTCTTATCTTGTTATATGTTCATTTATATTTGATTCATTTGTTTTGCCACTGGGGTGATCTATAATCTATCAACTTTTGATGTAAATATTTGTCCTTGGTGCAGATATGTGTTTGGTGTTGGAATCATATTATAGAGATGGCCGAGAAAGATAAGACAGAGGGTCGTTGTCCTGCATGTCGAACCCCTTATGATAAGGAAAAGATTGTTGCAGAGACAGTTAGTTGTGAAAGGTAGATCTGAAGCTGAAAACAAATTATTTTTTTGTTCCTGTAAAATGTGTAAAAACTTATCCTCTTTTTTCCCCCAACAATTCACCAGGTTGGTTGCTGAACGTAACATTGACCGGAAAAAATCACAGAAGGTGAAGCCTAAACCTTCGGAGGGAAGGAAAGATCTAACTGGTGTGAGAGTCATCCAGAGAAATTTGGTTTACGTTATGGGCTTGCCTCTTGATCTGGCAGATGAAGATGTAACTCTACCAGCTAAACTTATCTCCTTGGCACTCACATTTGCTTTGAAAAGAAATCACCTTTTTCATCTCATTAATCTGGGTTTTTTTTATGTATGCAGCTTTGTCAGCGTAGAGAATACTTTGGTCAATATGGGAAGGTCGTAAAGGTAGCTATGTCTCGAACTGCAACTGGGGCTGTGCAAATATTTCCAAACAATACTTGCAGTGTGTACGTATTCGAATTTCTTTAGACATTCCATCAATGGTATCTACTTGTGGATCAACTAATATTTGTGATTCTGTATACTTAAGCAGAACCCCTTTCTTTCTGAGGTCTATTATTAGACATGTTTGCTTTTAACAAACTTCTTTGAGCTAACATTTCCTTCCTTTTGTCTACAAAATCGAAATTTCCCAGATATATTACTTACTCCAAAGAGGAGGAAGCAATTCGGTGTATCCAATCAGTACATGGATTTGTTTTGGATGGTAGATCTTTGAAGTACGTGTTGTTTCCTTTTTTCAAGATTAGTTATGGTAGGTTGTGGTTCAACTTGTACTAATTTTTGGATGTCATTAGGGCATGTTTTGGGACCATGAAGTACTGTCATGCGTGGTTAAGAAACATGGTAAGCAGATATTTTCTTGCATCCGCTAACGAGTTCCTTCTAAATAATTAAATACAAATCCAATTGTCTTTCGTCGGTGCCTTTTTGTTTCTGCAGCCTTGCACCAATTCAGAATGCCTTTATTTGCATGAGATTGGTGCCCAAGAGGATAGTTTCACAAAAGATGAGACCATATCAGTGCACATGAGGTAAATTGACGCCAATGATGCTTTGCCTTTTCAGTTGAGCGCAATGGATTGTGGTTGATTTCTTGTTTTCTCTGATGCCGATGGTGGGCTCTGTCAGTGAAGTATCTTTTAATTGACCTTAATAGGTGCATTTAACACATGTTTGCAGATGTGAATTTGTTCACGAGCTGGTTTTCTCTTAACTTTCATCCTTTCTTGAGGCTAGCAGGGATTTATATTTGCATCAGTTCTTTGTTTTGCTCTATATGTTGTGCTTCATTAGGATATTGTCGCTTCATTAGGAGGTTGTCTGATTCTCTTGTTGTTTGAAAAGGAGAATGGTTCAACAAATTACTGGTGCGGTTGATAATTCGATGCGGCGTTCAGGGAGTATGTTACCTCCACCAGTCGATGATTATGTTGATAATGAGTCTAGCACAAGAAAAATTCCAAAAGTTGTTTTGAATGTAAGTTGCCAGGCCTCTTGAAATTCTTTCTGCTGTCAGCATATTTATGTGCCTTTATACCTAATGAGAAGGACTAGATGCGTTTATGTATGATTTATTTTGCTTTTGGCTTCTTTATTTTTTTCCCCCCTTTACTTCCTTTGCAGAATGCACATAGTGTCATTAAAAGTTCTCCCCCAAATGGCAGCAACGGCCGAGCTGTTACTCTTCCTGCTGGAGCCTTGTGGTACACTGAATTTGTGTGTAAAGATTTTTTTTTTTTTTCAATTGTACCTGCTTTGTCTGAAACTTGTAACTGGTTTTTCAGGGGAATGCATTCTTCAAGCCAGTCTTCCGTACCGAATACACAATGTTTTAGGGAACCCTTACAAGACAAAGCTGTGACAGTTTCATCTGCAGTTGCAACAAATTCAACGCAGATTTCTGCATCTCATAGTGATGTAGTAAAGAAGCCAGCATTAGAGGATAATCATACTGCATATGGAAATGCCTTGAAACCGCAAGAACTATTGGATAATCAGACTGATTTTCCTGAGCTTCCCTTGTCTAGTAGGACCCAGATCAGTAATGGTAGGGCATCAGTTTCTGCAAGTGTGGATAATAGTAGAGCTGTTAGTATGCCATCAGATTGCACAGACTTTCCAGAACATACTTCTCAGTCTTGTAGATCCATGCTGTCCAATGGAAAAAAAATAGTTAATAGAAGAATACAGAGCCTATGCCGCGATGCTCTGTCAGTGGATGCAGATAGTGTTGTGGATGGCTATCGTGGGCAAACAAGATCTGACAGTTCACATTTTGATCACGCTTCCATAAAGTCGTCTCATACAGAAGTGTCCCGAGACTCTCTAGAGCGTTGTGTCAATGAAACTAGAGAAGTTCAGCCATTACAGAAGTGTGGTAGAACTAACGCAAATGAGGTTGTCTCAAGAGAAGAAGTTAATGCAGGTACTGCTTTGTTGTCTCCGTTGGTAACAGATTGGTATCTTGAACCCGAGGATGATATATCATTGTTCAATAGACAAAGACTCAAGGATCCAGAAGTTCTTAGCTGTCAGCCGAATGTGGCCAATAAAACTGGTTTGCTACGCACGTCAAATTGTATGCAGCCTTGTTCAACCCAGTATAAGGCTGAGCATGAAGCAACCAGGAATGTGTTTGGATCCTCCTCTTCTGACAGCAGAGGAAGTAATATAGCAACTATCTCACGTGGATATAACGAGATGCCATTTAGCGAGACCAGTCTTTTAAACGGCAGTCTTAATCATTCTACTTTGTTTCCTGACAAAGCGAGGGACACACAACCAAATGGAAAGTGTTCCGCTGACTCACAAGGAAACTCTAGCAGTGACATAGATGACAGGATAATTGCAAATATATTGTCTTTAGATCTTGATGAATACTTAACTTCACCTCATAACTTGGTGAAGCTATTAGGGGAAAGTGACGTAGAGGCCAGGTCTCTTAAGCTAGCCAGTTCCAGTGAAGTTAAGAATAATCAATCCCGGTTTTCTTTTGCAAGGCAAGAGGAATCGAAGAATCAAGCTTTTGATTCTGATAACGTCTTCAACCAAATATCACATGGCAGTGACTTCTACCAGAATTCTTCAGAACAACAGAGTCCTGATATGGATATGCGTGGGATGTATAACGGTTTTTCATCCAGTTATCTCAAGGGCATAGATTATGTGACGGAAAACTCCAATATGCCCTCATCTTATAAACCTCCTTGTGAGTGTGATTTCTCATCCTTTTATATTATATTTTTCTATTTCTTATTTACTTATACTGCACGAGAATAATGTTTATAACATCTAGCGCCAATTTTAAGTGTATCGGTACGTTAGGTGTTGGAAGTGAATATGATGACTCTTATGTCTGCCATATCTCTACTGTCTGAGTGATGCTTTTCCTGATTATGGAAATGTTATGCTTCCGGGATATTGACTTGGGTGTGTTTTAAAAGCACGTGTGGCATAGTGCCTAAGTATTATTTGAGGATTTGTGTAGCCTTAGTTTCTTTTGTTTTTGTCTTGTAGCTGTTCCAAGATGTCCGGTTTCAGCGCCACCTGGATTTTCAGTTCCAAGTCGACCTCCTCCAGGCTTTGCGTCAAATGGGAGAGAACAGCAAACATTTAATGGCTTTTCAGGTAGCTTATATTTACTTTGAAGTTTGCCTTATTATTTGGGGTTTTATGATATTTCACAGTGATATGTTGCTGCTACCTGTTTCTAGAAAAATTGAGAATCCGTTCTCGTTGCTTGTAGGAAACCATCGTCTTTCTGATTCAACAATGTTCGGTAATCCATATCAGTCGCTTCCAATTGAAAATACTGGTGGTGTCAGGGATGTTCAATTTATGGATCCTGCCATTTTGGCCGTTGGTCAAGGCTTTGAGAATGGAAGCCTAGATTTCAGATCAAACTTCCAAGGAAACACAAACATGTTTGGAAACGAGGTAAAGCTACAACAACTGGTAATGCAGAGCCCTTTGTCTTCGCATCAAAACTGTAGATTCACCGGCCTCAACGGTTCTTTGGGAATGGCATCAAGGTTAACAAATCAAACTCAAGGGAATAACATACTGTCTAGAAATCTGGCCTTGCCTAATGGTCACTGGGATGGGTTGAGTAACGAGATCCAAAGTCGAAACAGACTCCAAAATGAGAGACTTGTTGGTTCAACAAATGTGATGCCTGGTTACAATGGGACGTTCAGGATTTAACGCCATTTGTCAGAATCAGTGAGCTTGGCAGAGCCATCAGTTGGTCTGGTCTAGGATCCGCGCTTAGATCCCCTCGAACTTAAATCTTAGCTTCTGGTTACTTAGAAACTGAGCCAAAGGAAGGTGGGTGTAAAAAAAGCTTTAGGAAGGTTTATTGGTTTATGAATTTTATAACATTTTTCTTTGGTATTGAAATATGTCAAATATGGATCCTTCAGTAGAGAAATTTTCGGAATTTGTTAAAACTTTTAAGCTCGCATTTCAAAAATCACTAATTGAATAACACCAAATATCAACTTGTTAATCGAAAAACCATTAGTCGACTATAACTTCTTATGCTTTTTTGTCATTGTCATGTGGCAAAAACATGTGAATGAATAGCAAAAACAAAGTGAGATGGGCTAAAAGAAGCCATACGTGATGTGTACCCAAAAGAAGGTGAGATCTTTTAGTAAGTAGTATTCTATTACACCAACTAAATCCTATTACATCTAAATGCAAGATATTATTATGAATTCGAGGAGACAAGTCTTTGATTCGGTTATAAAATAATTTACATATTTTTGTTTTTGTATTGGACCCATTATGTTTCGCAATCGTCTCACGTTGTCTCATTTTGTGCCACTAAATAAATACAATAGTTTATAATAAGGTTCTCCGACAATGTAGGTCATCATTGGTATTTATTTGCTTTTATGCCTTTGTTGCCTTGTTCCTGCTGACTACCATATACCCTACGCAACTCCATAATTTATAATTAATAAAAAAAAATTTGTCCATCTGCTCAGAAAATAGTCATTGCTCTTCGTATTTAATTCGACAGAAACAATACCATATCGTTTAGATCGCTCAAATTTGGCTGAGCATAGAAGAAGAAAAACGTCCACACAATCGGGGTCATATTTTGTCATGTCCACAATTTACGCCATATAGGATATTGTAAATAATAATATTTTTGAAAAAGTTATGAAAAACAAAACTTACAAATTTATTGTGAGTTTGGGATAAAATAAATTATCATTCACGCTTGGACAATCACTTGGCACGAAACCAAATATTTCTAGCACCGATTTAAAGGACCATAAAAATAAAATAAATGTTTGGTGCTACACGATTCGTCTAAAACAAACTATTCGTGACACTAAATGATTCGTCTAAGCTAAGTTATACATGATGTAAGTGATTCGCCCAAACATGAATGATAATTTTAGCCAAAAAGTTTGCCTCCGCTGCATGAGTTTGTGAGACGACCTTATGGGGTGGAGTGTCGTGCTGTTTTAGCTAGTCTTTTAATGATCTATTATTCTTCGAGTGACTGACGCTGGTAAGTAGGGTCGCTATGGGCAACGACTGCACGTGGTGTGCAAAGTCATTTCGTGGCAGAAAATCGTTGGAATCAGTTCACTGCATACAACCATCATACATGATTCACTTACATAGGTTGCAGGTTGCATGAAATCAGAATTGACTAAGCCGAAATGAAACAATGTTTAAGAAAATAATAGGAAGTGAATATGTGGTAAGCACTAACACGTATGTATATGTTTATATATATTAAAGATAGAATTCATAATGCTCAAAATCAATTCTTTGAAAAATAATATAATAATACTTAATACAAAATATTAAAAGGAACGAAAATCTTTTTATCCAAGAGAATTAGAAAAAAAAAAAAATTCTATGTTGAAAATTTTCAAAAAATCTCTTGAAACTAAAATTTAGTCAAAAATTACAATTGACATGTTTTCACTAATAAGATATTTAGGTGAACGATTTCAGTTGATTGAGTTACTTTTAAGGTTTTTTTTTGGTTAGTCATCAATGTCATGTATTTAGATAAGGACATAATATATTCATTGTAATTTATTCTAGATATTCCTATTAGGTTTAGCCTTTACATACTTATATAAATACTCTATACTGTGAATTAATACAACCAACACTTTCCAATTCATTACATAGTATAAGAGAAAATGATCAAAACATCTGCGAAAGACAACAGTTCATAAACATCTGCAGTTTATTATTTCATGGGTGTCACGGTTGCAAGAGTTCATAAGGCTGCGAAAAACAAGACGTCTTCATCAGTACTTTTGCATCGGAGACTTGGACACCCTTCATACAAAGTTTTATCTTTTTTACCAATTTTAGACAGTTTAAAGATTGATTTTGAACACACAAGTTCGTGTGATATTTGTTTTAGCGTCAAACAAACGCGCGGACTTTTTCATGAGAGTTTTAATAAAACTGTTGAACCGTTTGCATTAATTCATTGTGATGTCTGGGGTTTCTATCGTACTCCTTCTACTTGTGGTGCAGTCTACTTCTTGACCATTGTCGACGATTACTCTCGAACAGTTTGGACTTATCTCATGTTAGAAAAATCAGAAGTTGGTGGTCTTCTTCGAAATTTATTTGCTATGAGCAAACATCAATTTGGAAAACAAGTTAAAGTTGTACGAAGTGACAATGGTACAGGAATTCATGGTCTTGTCTTCATTCTTTCAGCAACACGGGATTGAACATCAAACATCTTGTGTTGATACACCACAATAAAATAGCCGCATTGAGCGCAAACATTACCATATCCTCAATGTCTCTCGCGCTTGTCTTTTCCAAGCTCGTCTTTCTTGTTACTTTTTGGGGCGAAAGTATCCATACTGCTGCTCATGTTATAAACTGAACTCATACTTCTGTTCTAAATGGGAAATCTTCGTATGAAGTGCTTCATGGAGTGCCTCCTTCATACGATCAACTCCACGTCTTTGGATGCCTATGTTATGCTCATTGTCGTGCTTGTGATAAAGATAAATTTGGGGATCGAAGTCGAAAGGGTCTCTTTGTTGGATACCCTTACGGAAAGAAAGCCATGGAAGCTTTATGACATTGAGCGTGATGAATTTTTCTCGAGTCGCGATGTCGTGTTCCTTGAAGATGAATTTCCCGGTCTTTCTACTGTTGTTGCACCTCCGAATTTTCAACCTAACATTTCCATCGACGAGTGGCTTTTTCCCGTGGTTCCGTCCTCTGTGATTCCTCCTACTATTTCTCCAACAACACCCGTGGCGTCGATCACTAAATTACTATCATCTCCTACTTCACCTACTGCAGTTTCGAATCCACCACTACAATTACCAACCGTTGCACCATCTACTGTTTTTCCTTTGCCGAATTCTACTGCAGTTCTGACCATTAATACACCAGTCGAAGTTGCTTCTCCTGGATTGCCAGAGCTACTTGGCCATGGTCATCGCCAATGGAAACCATTTGTTCTCTTAAAGCCCTACGTTACTAATGCCGCTTCTCGTGATATAAACCCCTCTCTCGCTCCAACCACCTCTAATCACGGGTCTTCTTTAACGGCTCCAGGTAATACACAGTATCTTTTATCAAATTATGTGCCTGGCGCTTATTATTCTTCGGGTCACAAAGCATTCTTAGCAGCTCTCTCGTCTGAAAAGGAACCTACTTCTTATCAAGAAGCTCTTCGTGACAAGGTCTGGCGAGATTCTATGGAGATGAAGTCATTGCTCTTAATCTCAATAAAACATATCTGATCACGACTTTGCCTCCGGAAAAAAACTACTGGCTCGAAATGGGTTTACCGAATCAAATATCATTCAAGTGGCAAGATATCTCGTCACAAATCTCGTTTGGTAGCCCTTGGTAATCGTCAACGTGAAGGGCTCGATTATACTGACACTTTTTCTCCCGTTGCTAAGCCAACTACTGTCCGCATCTTGCTTGATATCGCTGCTGTTAAATAATGGGAGGTCCATCAAATGGACGTTCATAACGCATTCTTACATGGCGATCTCGAAGAAGAAGTATACATGAAACTTTCGCCTGGCTTCGAAGGCCCCGATCCTACTGAAGTTTGTCTCCTTAAGAAGGCAATTTACGGACTTAAACAGGCTCCTCGCTGCTGGTTTGCCAAACTTAGCACTGCCTTGAAGACTTAAGGTTTGCAGCAAAGCAAAGCTGATTGCTCACATTTTTCTTTCATTCGAGGAAAGGTGGTTCTCCATATCCTAATCTATGTCGACGATTTCATAGTTCCGGAGAATGATATGTCTACTCTACAACGCTTCAAGAACTATTTGAATCAATGCTTTCATATGAAGGATTTCGGTAAGCTCAAATATTTTCTTGGAATTGAAGTTGCTCGTAATGTCGAAGGATTTTTCTTGTCTCAACGCAAGTATGCTCTCGACATCATCACTGAGACCGGTCTTCTTGAAGCTAAACCTTCACCTGTTCCTATTGAGTTGAACCACAAACTCTCGCCTGCCTCGAGTCCTCCACTTGATAATCCATAAGCTTATCGTCCTCTTGTTCGTCGGCTAATTTATCTCACTTTTACGCATCCTGAGTTATGCTACGTCGTGCATGTTCTCTCTCAGTTTATGCAATCTCCTCTTCAACAAAATTGGACAGCTGCGTTACGTGTGGTTCGTTATCTCAAAGGTTGTTCCGGACAAGGTATTCTCCTTCGTTCAAACACAAGTTTGTGAGTGACAGCTTTTTATGATTCTGATTAGGCTGCATGTCCCCTTACTCGTCATTTTTTTAGCGCATACATTGTTCTCTTAGGCGCTTCTCCTATCTCTTGGAAGACAAAGAAGCATCCTACCATCTCTTTATCATTTGTCGAAGCTGAATATAGGTCAATAGCCTTTGCCTTACGGAGCTTAAATGGATAAAACAACTACTTCTTTCTTTTGGGATCACACACAATGAACCAATGAAGCTCTTCTGTGATAGCCAGTCTGCGATCCACATTGCTGTAAATCCTGTGTTTCATGAACGTACTAAACATATCAAATCCGATTATCATTCAGTCCATGATGCAGTTCAAGATAAACTCATCACAACCGAACACATTTCTGCTAAAGAACAACCGACTGATCTTCTCACTAAGGCTCTACCAGCACCTACTTTTGCTTATCTCCTTTCCAAGCTTGGGATTCAAGACATCTCATCGCCACCTTGAAGGGGGTATTGAGATAAAGACATAATATATTCATTGTAATCTATTCTAGATACTCTTATTACGTTTAGGCTTTACATACTTGTATAAATACTCTACCTTGTGAATCAATACAACCAACACTTTCCAATTCATTACATCATGCTTAGGAGTCCGGTTAGAAATGCTTCTCTTATTGACATTCCCTGGCATTTCTCTACATGAAATCAAGCTGAGACATTGTTGAGGGTTTTCCCTTATTCATTATAGCCGCTAGATAATATAGTAGTTTAATCGAATAAGGTGATTAAAAGGATTGAGTTTGAGAAGTGCTCATAGTCTAGTGGCATAAGATAAATCCACCAAGATCGACACCATCTCATCCATGTGGAGTTCGAATCCTCTCCCCTTCAATGGGGTTAATGGGCTAATGGATCATCCCCTTCAATGGGGTTAATGTGCTCATTGATCGTCCTTTTGTGGCCCAAAAAAGGATCACGTTTCAATACTAAAAGTGGGCTTATTGTTACAATATAAAAAATTTTATGCGTCCTTCAAATTTTTTCTTTAAAAATTGTCGTCTTTTGCCTCACTAAGACACGTACCTACGTACGTCCCCCATCGTTGACAGCTTGGGCGTGCATTTGGATGTAATTTCTTGTGAATCAATTGGGTTTTCCGCTCTTTAACATGAGGTGGTACGGATTGTAATGTTTTCCTCAGCTCTGTTTGAGCTTTCTACGACTTTGAGACTTCTACCACATCTGGTGGCAGAATATGTGGATGTCGTTGATATACCTTAGATTTTACCGGTTTTTAATAGGTTTTTAATAAAAAAAAACTACTTGCTTTTGGTATTTGATGGGGTTTTTAGTTGTTTTTGTGGTTTTTAGAATCTTTTCATGAATTTGGAGCAATTTGGACCAAAAAGAATGCAAAACAAGCAATTTGAAGGTTGGACAACTTCTGAGCATCCAATATTTCGCATCATATGGAAACATTTTCACCGTTGGATCAAGCTCAAATTTTACCACAAGATAGATGGGAGTGTTAGCTTCGATTTCTATGTTAGATAGTGCAAATCCAACGGTGCGATCTCAAGTATGCTCAATTTATTGAAGACTGGTCAATCTCGATTCGAGGAAAAGCAAGCAGAGGACATGAAGACCGATCGATCGGTCAGCACGGACGCGATCTATCGATCCCGCATCCGAAAATTTGACTGGCAAAGATTTTAAAGCAGCGGTCGATCGATCGCCCTCCTGAAAAAGGGAATATTCATTTTTCGTCTTTATCTCTTAAATATTCAAGGAAATGTATCCTAACCGCCATATACCTATATAAAAACACAGAGGAGGCCACGAAAATCACAGCTTTATCACCATCATATAGCCACCAAAAGTTTCATAATTTTAGGTTTTATTTACAGATTTTTACGCTTTGTTCGATAAGGTAGAAGATCTCGCCTCCTTGTACCTTTTGGAGAAGTTCTCTAAACTCTTTACTACTGTTTTTCAATGAATATGATTTTATCTATTGTTATTGCTTTGATTTTCATATCCATGTTTGAGTAGTCATCTAGTCAGGTTTTAGGGATTCAAAGAGATTTCATGAATTGTCAAAGTTGAAGATTATTGTTTAGGGATATTATATTGGTTCTTTATATTGATTGTTTTCATTAATGATTGCTTGAGTATGCATCTTGTGATATGATTTTAGGTAGATTTACTTTTCAAAAGCTTGATAAATCTCTTGAACTAATCTAGATAAGCTAGACGTTATAACATGCAGGAGTTGAGTTATAAAGTCTAGTGAACATATCGAACTTGGTTGAATTATGCATGTTTAATTTCTAGTAATAACAAACGGGAGTTTACTTTATTAGGTTATTAAACATAGTATCTTAGCACCACTGGAGTGGGTCAACTATATAAATTTGTGTTTCGAGTTCAAGAAGGTTTTCTTATTAAATCTCTGATATTAATCTGATTACCGCTAATGTCTAACGTTTTTCTCCACTTAATTTACAACGTTATTTACATGCTTTTAAGTTTATTTACTGTTATTTTCGTCACCTATCTTATCACAAACAAGAAACTCCCATATTTTAGTCTTAGCTTAATATGAATCTCATAAATTCGTAGTATGATTATTTGGTCTCTAGTGGATTCAATCCCTAAGTACTATTGCGATTGTTTGTGCACTTGCAGCGTATTTCTAGGATTAAAACATGAGATACCAATCGTGGACTCATTGGCACGAATGATGTTGGGGACATATTCCATCCAATTCTCAGTATTTTATGGAGGTACCCGGGTCCTACACCACGAGAAGAGATATGAGGGATGAAACAACGAATGGAGTTTTTCCATATGTTTTCTCCGTCGAGGTCGTGAGTAGAGTTAGCTTCAAGAGGTTATGTTCTTCGCGCATTCTAGATTTTTGCTGAGAGAGGGGTATGTATAACGTGCATCGGTGATATTATTTTATTTGAGATATTATATCTTGTTGTTTAAATTGGATTTCAATGGGATTTGTTGGCTTCTCACGGTAATTGGGGTGTCCGTTGTGTGCTTTTCCGTTATAGATCACAAATCTTAGAGAATGACCTATTCTTTCAAGTGCCAAATTGTTTGTGGAAATTTTTTTAAGTTGATCTATACACTTTAAGGCAAATCAAAATACAAAGAAGAAAAATATGGTTAATGTACTTCGAGTCCAAAAAAAGAGATCTACGAAGTATTATGTTTGTCTCTGCTTTTTCTGGTGAAAATAAAGAGAGAAGGATGCTTCGTATATCAGAAGAAAACAAAGTGTCTCTTTCTCAAGAGAGAAACTTGTGTAAAAAATTGAATCCTCTATGAGTAAGAAAATTGTCTGATTTTATAGAAATTATCTGGTTCGGACTAGTATATCAGGTCAAGAGGTGCGTCTGATGGATCCCAACTACTCAATATTGTCACATATTATTGTTCTTGTTTGTGCTAGTTGACCGAGAAGAGAATTCCAAGATATGTAGGGGTTAAAACGGTTATTTTCGGAATCCATACTCGTTTGCTTTATGCTTTGTTGTATAGATTATTGAATTAACTAGGTTGATCTTATTTGTTCTTGCCACGTGCAAAAATAATAAAGTTAATACATATATAGATTTAAACACATGTAAATCTAATTTTTCGAGAGCACTTTGTCTTCTTAGATGTATTATTTATCCTCTAAGAATAAGGGTGAGTTACATGGTCCAGATCTTTATAAGGGAATGGACTATAGCGGGTTAGTTGAGCTGGATTTCTTTATGCCGTTTAACCGTTCGTTGGCGAATATTCTCTGTACCGAAAACATGGCCACGTGACGAGACATTCGTGGAAGAAAAGCTGAAAATGGCATTACCCATCAAATTGTTTAGGCTTTTTTGTAGGATCAAACGCAAACACTTTTAGGACCGGCTTGAGATAGTATACAAACAAAATAAGGGTTTGGTGCTACATCTAAGTGATTGCCTAAACTAAATTACACATATATCTAAGTGATTCACATAAGTGACAAATATAGCCTAAGCACCTCAATTAGTTAATGTTATTGTGAATCACATGAATACATTCATCATCAAAATATTTGGTCTGATTGACATATGACGGTACAAAATTGTTGATAGTATAAGATACCGGTATAAGATGGCAGTACGAAATAATGATAAAAGATGTCAGTATAATTAAAAAAATAGAGTTATGGAATTGGATAATTATTATTAATGATTATACAAGAGTATATATATATATATATATATATATATATATATATGTTAGAGAAAAAGAAATATGACAATATGTACTTGATACACAAGTAATATAGAAAACGCTAGAATATTTCTAATTTACCCTCTCAAGATGGACTATCGGAGGTGAGGCCAATCTTGACACATTCGCATCAAAATGGACACGCAAAAAGGCTTGGTCAGTCGAGGCAACATGAGAGACACAGACCTTCCTCGATTGAACTTGATTTCGAACAAAGTGATAATTTAAAGCAATGGTTTCATGCGAGAGTTTAAGACATGATTAACACATAAGAAAATTGCACCAATATTATCACAGTAAATCATAAGAGTATAGAGAGACGTGAGATGCATTTTTGAGAAAAGGGAGACACCCCAACAATGTTTGAAGGCAGTATTAGCAAGTGACCGATATTCGACTTTGGTGGAAGAGCGAGTAACATCGGCTTGCTTCTTTGAGGACAAAGAAATCGGATGATCCCCGAAATAAGTAATGTAAGCGTCAGTCGGTGTGTAATTATCCTTGTTTTTTCTTTAATCTGCATCAGTGAAGGCATGAAGAGTAGGAGTGTTGCGAGCAGCAAGAAAAATACCAATGATCCGTCGTCGCGTGATAGTGGATAATCTGTTTCACCGCAAACCAATGATCCGTCGTTGGTTGATACATAAACTATGATAATTTATTAACAACAAATGAGATATTCGGACGCGTGTGTGATAGATATTGGAGACTATATACCAACAATATCACGATACTTTATCACATCATCAAAGAGATAACCCGACGTGGGAGAAAAAATGACATTCAAAGCCATTGGTGTGGAACAGGCTTGCGAATCTGATTTTGGCTCGCATGAGCAAAAGTGACATACAAACCCATTGATGTGAGATGGCTTAACATGAGAAAGTGGTGTTGCTTCAACCATAGAAGAGTATGGAACAGAGGACACTGCCAACTTTTGAAGGTGAGAGAGGCACACATGGGACTGATGTTGAGACGATGGATGGCCGACTACCAATAGACAAAACCGATACTGGCGGAGCCCAAAGAATGAAAGATCCAAAAAAGGATGATCAATAAAGTCACACGATGAGAAAAGATGAATAGTAAATGGAAAGATAAGTTCATGGAAAGTATGTGTCGACATGTATAGACACGAGAAGATGCTCGATCCAAGTAGAAGTAGGCGCTTTGGGTAGTAAAATGCCCAAGAAAAACACATGGCATGTTCCAAGAATCGAGTTTATAAGAAGCTTAAGGATGAAACCATGGAAAACAGAGGCAACCAAAAACCCTGAGTTTTTCATAGTGAAGAGAATGACCGAAGAGACTTTGAAAAAAATAAAAAAAGAAAGTATGAAAGTAGGCAAATCGGCCACTGTAAAAGCATATGTCCAGTAAGTTTAAAGTATAAAGACGTATGACAATGAGGCAAGGCCAGTCTAAAAAATATGACGATGTAGACGTTCAAACATACCATCATGTTCTGATGTATGCGGAGGAGTGAGGAAATATGAGATGCCATTGCTAGCTATATAAGATGCAAGCGCCAAATATTTCACTACCATTATCCGAATACAAGAATCTAAGCTTAGTATGAAAAAACATAGAGCTTTGAATCGGAAAAAACACTCTGTGTTTGAGATTTTTGTTTCAATGGATATAACCAAATATATCGTGTGTGACGGTCCACGAAAATGATGTAGTATTTGAAACCATCAACAAAGAGCAATGACGACGTCCAAACAGCGGAGAAAAGAATATCAAGTGAACCTTTGGAACAAAAAGTGGATGAAAAAACAGAAGCTTGTATATTTTATTAATAGAGCAAGCAGTATATGGTCAAGCAAAATAAGCAAAATAGTCAATGGGTAAAGAAAACTTTGAAATTAATTTATGAAGAATAGGAGAAGCAAGATGACCAAGGCGAGAGTGCCAATCGACCATGGTTGCTTTAGTAACCGACACAAAAGCTAGAGATGGTTGGTAGAAGATAACATGCTCGACCATGCATATATGTCTTCTTTAGACGTTCCTTCCATACGAAGCACCCCCTCGTGTGAAAATCTCTCACCTAAAAATAAGTAGGAGTTAAAGTACCAACAGCTCCATTAGCGGTGCAAAGTTGAAAGACATTAAACAAATTGGAAGCGATGGAACACATAACACATTACTAAGTAATAATGAATTTGTGTGAGAAGTGATTGATAAAGAACCAGTTGGATTGTGTGAGACGTGATTGATAAAAAACCAGTGTGTCTGATTCGAAAAACATACCCGTTACCCAGAATAACATTATCACCACCACCATACGAAAAGTGAAGAAACATATTTTGGAGATCAAAAGTCATGTGGTGCTATCCAAAAGCCACAAAGAGGAGTCCGGAGTGGGCAAGAGAGCATGATTTGCTTGCGGGCGCCATTGAGAAGGAGACGGTGATGGTGTTCAAAAACGAGAATAGCTAGAGCCACATACAATACAAAATTCAAGATAGTATTTTACACTATGTCCATGAGTTTCGCAGGTTTGACAACATCCAAGGTAAAGGCAATTTTTAGTGTTGTTGGCGAGGGCGATAGACAATCTCGTTTGCAGAAGCAAGGATCACCGAAGCTGCAGGTTGTTCACACAATACTATAGCTTCAAGATTTAGCAGGCAGCCGTGAATTCCATGGAAGGCGATCGAGAATCTTTACCATGAATGGCATCAATTTCAGCTTTGTATTCTTCACCAAGCCCATCAATAATCTAGAGGAGATCTTCTGGATCTATAGGTTTACCCAGTAAAACAAGTTCATTAGTTTTGTATTTGATTATGCAAACATATTCGTTGATCGTTTTTGTTTCTTTGGTGCAAGTTCTTATTTCATACTTGAGTTGGCCGATGTGAACTCGTGACAGAGAGCCAAATGTGACAGAGAGCCAAATGTGACAGCGAGCATGTTCCATACTTTCCTAATAATGGTGGCACTAGAGATAACTGATTGCACTGGAAGAGATATTGCATCAATCAATGCACAATAGAGAAGACGATCTTGTCTCTTCCAAAAGGCAAATTCTAGATTGTCGGTGACTAATCCATCAACAAAGATCATTGGTGATGGAATAATAGTCACCTCATCAAGGAAATGATGAAGTCATGAATTTCAAAGAGAGTTTGGACTTGGCGACTCCATATGAGGTAATTTGAGGTGGTGAGCTTAGTCACGTTTGTCATGTTGACAATAAAAAGAGTGTTTTACAGATCGTTGATATTAAACACGTTGGTGTGTTCGGAGGCGCTACCAGATGCATAAGTCATTGTGAGAAAGAGACAGATCGGGAGGTTAAAAAGCAGAGGAGAGGCAGAGGAGAAAGCCGACGAGTGGTGGTGTGGAAAAAAAGAAATAAATTAAGTTAAGATCTTAGCTCTAATATTGTATAAAGTTATGGAATTTATAAGAATATATATACATATAATATATGATAGAGAAAAGTAAATATGCATATATGTACTTGATACACAAATAATATAGAAAACTCTAGAATATTCCTAATACCGAAAAATGGCCATTCAATGAGACATTCGGAAAACACAAGCTGGAAGTGGTTTCATCCATCAAGTTGTTTATACCTTTTTTTAGGATTGGACGCAAACATTTTTAAAATCAGTCCGGGAGAACATATAAACAAAACAAATGTTTGGCGCTATATGATTCGGCTAAACTAAACTAAGTGATTGTCTAAATAAACTAGACATATAGATAAGTGATTCACATAAGTATAAGTGACAAATTTAGCCTAAACACCTAAAATAATTAATGGTATTGTGAATCACATGAATACATTCGTCATCGAAATATTGGTCTGATTAGTGATACCTGACACTACAAATCTTTGATAGTATAAAATGACTATACAAAATAGAAGTAGTGTAAGAAACAATAAAAACTAGTGATAAAAATGTAAAATGTTAGTACAATAAATAATGATATATATTGTACCACAATTATAAAATATCACCAATAAAAACTATTATTTATATAAAGAATTGTCGACTGAAGATGGTGGTATTCTCCTATTTTATTATAAAAGAAGAATAATAATATGTTTAAAGAAATATGTGAGTGTTTTTTTCTTTCTACGGTAAGTTTTCTTTTTTATGGATGGCCTAGATTCAGAAATGTGATGAGGCTAGTATTCATTTTCTCTACTTTGTGAGATTTTTTGCAGTAGATCTAGTCATTTTGAAAATTGTTAAAAGTACAAAGGAAGACGAAACCCTAGAGGTGTTGATCGAATAAATGAAATTCTTCAAGGTGGTTTTATATCTTTAAACTGTTATTCAAGCAATGAAAATAATGAGCAATGAAAACGATAAAGTAGATTTGATGATCTATTATCTTCCACATTCTATTAGATTGTGTTATATTTTTAATTAAAATCTAATTGTGTGTTTCTATTATCTTTTCACAATCATTTTGTTGTTGATTCATTACCATAGCATTTATTGATGTACGTGAAATTGTTTTGCTTTTTTTTATTTGTTAATACTTTTTGATAAACGATAATATGAATTAGCTCTTTGAAATAAAGAATTTTTGAGTGTAAAAAAAAAAAAAAAAACATGTGAGTTTAGATTACTGGTACAGGCATAGGATACGACTACGAGTCATAGGAAAGGACCATTTTTGGAATATTGTGAATAATAATTTAGTTTCTTAATACATCACATATCTTACTGAATGAATATCACATTACCCGGAACGGTAGATAGACTTGAAGATTTGATTTGACAGAACAAGAGATCGGGAATCTCTTATTTTGCTTTAGCTTGACAAATGGCATAACACCTACACAAATATCTTTAAATATTTGATGACTAATACAAATATATTTTTCAAAAAAAAACACGTAGTCCAAAACCATAGTTCGAACATTTTGTTTTGCTTTTTAAAGTAGTTCGAACGTTTAGTTCTTGTTTTTTAAAGTACAAAATAATAGCATAAAATACTATTAAAGACAAAATATAATTTATTTCAAAATAATTACATAGTTTAAAATAATTACAAATTAATTTAATTTTTAAAAATTTTATTTATAGATACGTGCAATAAATATAGTTGTCATTATAAATATGTATAAAACATTATGTTAGCCTTTACACGTTTCATTCTCAATTGTTATTTTAAAACCAAATAAAAAACTATTTCACGAATGACAAATAAAAGCATATCATATTATTATAATAACATTATCTATTGTTTTATGTAAAAAAATAATATCATAATAGGGTCGAATAAAAATAATTAGGATATGAAAAATTGCAAACCAAAATGTACTACAAGAAATCATTTCATGCGGATAATGAGTAAGATATATATAATTCAAGTATTTTAAATTATTATCCAAACTTTGAATATATCATATTCATGTGCAATTATGGGTAAAAATTTTAGTACATGAAGATTAATAGTGGATAAGAATTGGAAATGAGTAATTTGGATATTTAAAAATACTATTTATAATATATCTAATAAATATGGTGAATTTTAATCCATAAGAATTAATTCTAATTGAAAAATAAATAATTAATAAATTAAAAAAAGCTTGTTAAACTCTTCAAATCACACCAAAAAATGTGTAATTACTATTACAAGCGGATATAATGGTTCTAAATAGTAACATTGTATTGAAGAATGGAGAGAAATGTGATTCATCCAACACCATTTAGGTTTAGAGGAATTGGAAGGAATGTGTTAATCCAACACCATGCGGATAATGAGTAGGATATATATAATTCAAGTATTTTAAATTATTATCCAAACTTTCAATATATCATATTCATGTGTAATTATGGGTAGAAATTCCAGTGTATGGAAGATTAATAGTGGATGGGAATTGGAAATGAGTAATTTGGATATTTAAAAATACTATTTATAATATATCTAATAAATATGATGAAATTTAACCCATCAAATTTAATTCTAATTTAAAAATAAAATAAATGATAAATTAAAAAAAAACACTTGTTAAACTCTTCAAATCACACCAAAGAAGATGTGTAACTACTGTTACAAACGAAATAATGGCTCTAAATAGTAACATTGTATTGAGGAATGGAGAGGAATGTGATTCATCCAACACCATTTAGGTTTAGAGAAATTGGAAGAAATGTATCCAACACCATTTTCACTATTTATTTTATAAGTTTATTTAATTAATTTTTTTTCAAAAATTCAGCCAGATTCAGCCATTACCATTTACATTTTAAGTTATTCGGCCATATTCCGCAAAAAATCACCAAAAATTCAGCTAGATTCTGCAACTCAGCCAGATTCAGCCGGTACCATTTAGATCCAATATTTTTTTTGATAATATGAACCACATGCGGTTCATTGAATGGATAAGGTGGATGGGATAGTTCTCTAGTGGTTCCTCCTTGAACTGTTTTTATATTCTTATTCAACAAAAGTTAAGTATATAGTGTGCGGTATAGTTTTCGTCGATTAAAAAATTAAAAAATAGTAGCACCGCAAACGGTACAAAAAGATGAAGAGAAATTGAGATATGCTTGCTACAGTAAAAACACTATATGAAAAAACGGATCAAGCAGAAAAAGTGCAGATCAAACGGATCAAGCAGGAAAAGTACAGATCTAGCGGATCATGCAGTCCAAAATGTATGTTTAAATGGTGAAAGCGGATAATAAATGGTACAAAACATATACAAAAATAATAAAAAGCATATAATATTTTGGAACACAAACTTTAACTAAAATAATTGATCAAATAGTATACATATTTATAATAAATTATATAAAATCAAAACTGATTTAGTTTTGCATATTTTTAAGAAGAAATAGTTCAAAATGGTACGTTTTCTAACTTTAATGTCAAGCGTGGTACTCTCGTAGGGAAAATTGTAGAACTAGTACACTTTTTTGGAAATACCAGCGCTACCCCTTAAGACCAGCAGAGTTAACGCGGACCGGTGACACACTGTCTGCATGTTGACATTTGCAACGCAAGTAAATGTAGACTACGCAGAGTACAAGTAGAGAGAGAAAAGAGTATGCGCAGTCTCTGCTTTTACTCGTAGAAGAAAAATAAAGCGTTCTCAGTCTCTGCCGTTGGAAGCAGAGTATACGCAAACACTGTTTATATTCTACTTGTATCATGCAAAAATTTGGTATACACTGCTGTGCTTTTTTACAGTTAGGGTTTCACAGACCAAACCACCTAACGGTAGACCAAAGCCAGACTGGTATCAGACTTTAGGATAATTCATTACAAAAAAGAGCTGAACATTGACTCCTTCCAATTAGCTTTGCACTTATGATTCTTCATAATAAAACATAAACTCCCGACAAAAAAAACAAACAAACATAAACTCATAAACAGTTTTATTAGAAGTGATCAGAGTTGCAATCTTGAGGGGGTGGAAGAAACAACACAAAAGCGTCTCGTCCTCATCCATGAAGCGCTATGCGAGCGTGTTGTTAGGGAAACGGGCCGAAAGTGAGTGAGTATTGGTTTGGCCCAACCATGAAGTAGACATATCCATGTCCATTCGCTTCATCCTCAATGAACTTCACCATGGCAAAGAAATGGATGGTTGGCGCGGGGTAGGTCAAGTAGTCCATATATCCTCCAACTCCTTCAAGTGCTTGAACCCTTCTTGTGTCCACTCCTCAAAATCGCAGGTGCCTTGAAAAGAATGGTGACTGATTCTTGTTGAAGTGCTCATGGTTGTGAAATAATTTTAGTTATGTTCTAAAATAATTTTGAAAATACTAGCGCTACCCCTTAATGTATATCACCAACGGCAGAAGACAATCACCAGTAGTGCATTAACCGGTATAAGCCGTAACCAGAAAACTCGAGAAACTCGGTAAAAACTGAGTGGGTAGGGTATCGCAGACTGAAAACCGAGTGGGTAGGGTATCGCAGACTGACTGAATATCACCAACGGCAGACCGAAGGCAGATCGCAATCGGAGAATTCGTTTGTAGAGAGTTTTTGTTGATGTATATTTGTATATACTTCCACTTCCTTTATACATTATTTCTTTAATTTCTAACTGTTGTCAAAGTACAACTTATGTTAAAAAGAAAAACTCCACAGTGAAAACCGAGTGGTTAGGGTATCGCAGACTGAATGAATGTCACCAACGGCAGACCGAATGCAGATTGATATAGGAGAATTCGTTTGTAGTGATTTTTTGTTGTTGTATGTTTGTATATACTTCCACTACCTTTATACATTATTTCTTACTGGTTTCAAAGTAAAACTTATGTTAAAAAGAACAATTCAAACAAAAAAATTTGTTATCATATGTTTCTTCGTATATCTTTGTTCAACACGACACTATTTGAAATATTTCCTTGGTATTTACCATGGTTATTGATTTTTCTTCCATTATGTGTTTTCAATGTAAATAAGCTTTTAAACACTTAGATTGAAGATCACTTTAGAGTTATGACGTCTAAACAAATGTTAATCGAAGTTTTTAATTCGTTTTGAGTGGTTTAGGGTTTCGCAGACTGTATGCCGATGTAGCGCAGCATTTTTGAAGAGTTTCTACTAAAAGAAAAAGGCGGGGCTGACTTAACTGTACGACAAAAGGGGGCGCCGTCTTAATTAGGTAATATTAGTTTAAAAATATTTTCACAATATATATTCGGGCCTCAAAGCAGTTGTTTCAGGCCCATGAAGCCCAGAAAGCTTGGAAAACACAACATTGACTCTTCTTCTACTTCCCCTCGGCAACCCTAGAGTAGAGGAGCGTATCTTCAATTTTGTCGATCTCTTTCTTCATTTTCTTCATTTCTCCGATAATTCTCCGATCTCTTCATTTCTCCGATATTTCTCCTTCGAATATATCATGTATATGAATGATTACGAGAAGGATTTTCCTGCCATTATTTTTTCCAAAGGAAATGAGCCAAATCCAAATACCAGAATAAACTACAGTTCGAAGTTCAATCATCTTTCACTGGTGGAAGGTGTAGTGGGTGAGGAAGTGTGGGATTATGTCCGCAAGTCACCGCTAGGAGTTATTTGTAAGTTTGAGAAGTTGGGTTTCGGATGGAGTGCGAAATTTGTGCATCACCATCTTATTTGCAAACAGTTGGAGTGTGAAAGCCCATTTGAGTTGTGGCTTTTGATCGCGGGGCAGCCAGCACGGTTCTCGCTCTTCGAGTTTGAAGAGATCACATGTCTTAACTGTAATGAAATTACGCAGTTGGATGGATTGGTATCTTCTCAAGCTAATCACCAAACCTGGAATCGCTTTCGGGGTCTTCTCAAAATACGCCGTCCTAGCCCTTGTATTGAGGACATAGTGAAATTGTGTATGAAGCATGGTGGAGATATAAGCAAATCTTGGTCTAGGGAAGATAAAATTAGGCTTAGTTACCTAGCTATTCTGTCTAACGGTATGTTGGGTGTTGATCGGCGTACCGAAATTCCCCTTAACCTAGCTAGGTTGGTGATAGATTTGGCAACTTTCGAAGGGTATCCCTGGGGGAGGGTTGCTTACAAAGATCTTGTTGAGCAGGTTAAGTTAGTAACTAAAGAGAAGATATGGCAAGACTCTTATGTTTTGAAGGGGTTCGTGCAAGTTCTACAGGTCTGGGCATATGCTTATGTGCCCAAAGTGGGAGAAAATTTGGGAACACCTATAGCTTTTGAAGGTACACATCTGCTAAGATACAAGGGAAAAGTTGGCAGACCCGATATGGAGAAGATCTTCTCGAGTGAAGAGGTATGTATATCTTTGGCATAGTTTGTTGAAGTAAAAATGTAGAGTTTTGGCAGAGTAAGCCACAGTGGCAGCGTCTGCAAAACGACTCTGCCACAAGTTTACATATTCCCATTTCTAGACTTCTGGCAGAGTTACGCTGACTTCTGGCTGACATTTATGTAACCATATAACTGTTTTGTAGGTGATTGTAACTACTATGTGTGAGAGATCCCGGGCAGAAATCTATCCACGTTGGAAAGGTAACGACGTAATAGATGTCAAGCTTGATAATCTCATCAAATACATTCTCTCTGGCCAGCCATTGTCAGACATCAAATAGAGCGTCTCAAAAATGCCGCCAGTCCCAGAAAACCGCACTGGAAAAAAAAAGTAGATAATGAAGGAAAGAGAGGAAAAGGGAAAAAGAGGAAGAGAATTGAAGAGCGAGATGAAGAAAAGAGGAAGAGGAAGTGGAAGGGAATTGAAGAATATGAAGAAGAAGGCGAGATGGAGAAAAGAAGAAGAAGAAGAAGAAGGCGAGATGGAGAGAAGAAGAAGAAGAAGAAGAAAACCGCACTTGAAGAGCGAGATGGAGAAAAGAGGAAGACGAAGACGACGGACGGTGTGTCATGAAACCGAAGTTCTTTGTAGCTAAAATCCCATCTACTGGTTCAACAGATGTCGTCGACATCATTGAATTTGTCCTGGATAAACAGCAGACCAAGTTTGACGCAGTTGTAGCTAGAATTGAAAACGCCAGACTTGATCAGCAACGAGTAAATTTGGAACAGCAACGAACCAGCATGGAACAGCAGAATGTTTTGAGTGAAACCTTAAACAAGTTGGCACAGGTCGTTGGAAAGCTGATGGAGAGGATGACTTGTTTCGAACAAGATACTCGCTTCTCTAACAACAAACTAAAACCTGACAATCGCATGGTATGTCCAACTCAGCAATTGTTGAAATAAAAATGCTGGCATGATATGCGATATCATGCTCTATCAGATGTGGTAAAACAATAGAGGGGCATGGCATACTCTGCTTTTCTACGTTGTATCATTCATTTATGTGAGACATGTAATTATTACGGCAGACTAATAATGGCATTCAATACTATTCATCCTTGGCATCCTTTAATATCCTATACGGCAGAGTATGCCCTTAAGGTGTAAGAGGTTGAAGCTGAGTTCATGTAACAGTCATTACTTTGAAATTTTACAGAATGACGAAGAAGAGACGACGGTGGATAACAAAGGAGATGGCAAAGACAACGAAGGAGAAGGAATCAAGGTTGTTGCCTCTGGCTCCTTTTCAAATGAGAAAGTAAGAGATGGCAAAGAAAAAGTAACTGATAATGGTATCGAGGCAGAAGATGCCAAACAAGAACAAGTAGGAGATGATGCAAAAATATATTGGAGTGAAAAGGCAGAGGATGCCAAACAAGAACAAGTAGGAGATGATGCAAAAATAGATTTCAGTGAAAAGGCAGATGGCATCAAGGCAGAGGATGCCAAAGAAGAACATCTTCAAGATGATAGTAATGATGGAGAGGGGAGTGAAAAGGAAGCAGATGCCAAAGAAGATAACTGAGAAAATGATGCCAACGTCTGCCTTCACGCAGAGGATGCCACTGCAGCTGATGGTGGTAAAGAAAATGTTATATCTGATAAGGCAGCTCTTTCCAACGAAGCAACTGTCGGTGAAAAAATTGATGGGAGTGTAGAACATCTTCTTGCTGATGGTGGAGTTGGATATGCTGAAAAAGTGATGGGAGTGAAAAGGCAGAGGATGCCAAAGAAGAACATCTTCAAGATGATGGTAGAGTTGGAGATGTTGAAAAAATTGCTGGGAGTGAAAAGGCAGAGGATGCCAAAGAAGAAAAAGGAGATAATGATCCCAAAGCATGCCTTCAGGCAGAGGATGCCACTCCCGCATATGAAAGCAATGTCTACATTAAGGATGCCGCTGCAGCAGATGAAACTAATGTATGCATTAAGGATCCCATTACGGCATTGATAACCAACGTCTGCATGGAGACAGTTCCTTCCACTGCTGAAGATGGTAAAGGCTCAGTGATTGACACTGAAATCATTGAAGGAAGAGGAAGAGGAAGAGGAAGAGGAAGAGGAAGAGGAAGAGGTAGAGGAAAAGGAAACTCCCAGCTAGTTAATATCATTGAACCATCAGTGGATTCAGTCCACCCAACTACATCTCAAATCGAAATATACGAAAGCTCCAGAAATCTTCGCCAGACCAACAAGCTAACAACAAGGAGGAGTGAAAGGTTAAGCAAATCGACTGCACTTCCTGTTGTACCTAGCAACAACGCAAAACCACTGGCCCAGAAATCTGCTTACGAAATTGTATTTGGAGATGTGACCAAACACTGGTGGACAAGATGAACATATTCAGAGCCGATGAATAAGTACACACAGCCTATAAGATCGTCTATTTTATCTTGTAGTCTAACTTGAATATTGATTTTCGTCGACAGAACAAATATTTATCCATTTGGAGAGAAAACAACGGCCCATGAATTCTTCAACTTACTTTTGAAGCCAAGGGAATGGTTACACGATATGGCAAGTACATTGTTCCTCGTCAACAGTGGATCTGGCAAAAGTATTTATTTCATGTTTAGCTGGCAGATCGTTGTTGTTGTGTGTCTAGTAGACTCTGCTTTGGTGCCTAACATTTGTCCTTCTTTTATTATCAGCACCTTGACGCAGCACTGAACTTGTATAGACTAAGGCTAAAGAGAAATCCTAGTTCTTTCAAGAGTCCGCGGATTGCTATATTGGATGCAGCATTTCAAATGCTTTGGAAGAATAGGTACGACGAGTGGCTTCAGCTTGAAAGATGGCCTGGTGGTACTTACGAGAATGTACACGGTATTCTTCTAGCTTATGCTGCAACAAAGTTGGCCTGGGGCAAAGACATTGATACGTTATACTTCATTCTACACGTGAGCTCGAATAATGGGGTTGGAACGGTCATATCATTGGTTGACCGGGTTGTCTACATATATGATTCCTTAAATACTCCAGAATCAGATATTGTGGCAGCGGCGAGGCCTTTTGCTGAAATGGTTCCTGCCGCAATTCATATTTGTTTTCCTCAAGACTACGATCAAACAGCTTTTACAATCACAATTGTAAAAGACGTTCGCAAAATGCGTCCACAAGTAGGTGATTGTGGAGTATACACACTCAAATACATTGGGTGTCACATGTTAGGATTGCCGCTATCAGCAAGAGAACTGTGTAATGCAAAAATGATGACCTGGAGGACGAAGCTCGCTGCAGAGGTGTTGGATGAGACATCTTCGTAGACCGATCAATGCATGTGTGATGAGACAATTATTGCAAGTATATACGATCCATACGACGTTCAAATTTAATTGCATGGTTAGTAAATATATGTATATAGTAAATAGGGAGATTTTTTCTAGTAAATATTACATTAACCAAACTCTGCGGCGTACAAGCAGAATTTATGTTTTTCCTTCCTTAGTAGAAGAGAACTTATTCTGCTTATTCTTCATTTACACGCATCATAAACTACGCTTATAGACTGTAAATCGAGAATACGCAGCACCTGCTCATACTCTGCATCTGCTTTGCTTACACTCAGCATAAACATGGGCAGAATAAGTTATCTTCTACTAAGGATAAAAAACGTAGATGTTTATTATAAATGCAGAGAAGTAGCAGTACTAAACGTAGAATCTGCAGAAACATACATGGTACGTATATAAACATAAGTTCAAAATCTGCCTAAAATATGCTCCAAACCTAGGTCCTCTGCTTCGCATACTTTTTCGGTACTCTGCTTCTATATCCAAGTCTATTTGTACTCTGCACCAAAATCTGCCCGTAGTTTGCATCCAAAACGAGATGTAGGTTACTCTGCACCAACCGTAGTTTGCATCCAAAACGAGATGTAGTTTGAAAGTTTAGAATACACACAGAAACATAAATCGAAGAAAAGAGTACAAACAACAAATCCAAGAAAAGATAAACAACATCAAATAAACTAAATGTTGTTGAAATTTTAAGAAAAGTAAAATAATTAGGATCAATTCGTAAATTTTAAAAATATGGATAACGAGAGTTCTACATAACTTAAGTCCTCCATAAACGAAAGATCTAGTTTTAACCAATCAATATGAGGAACTGTAATTCCTCTCAGCTCCTCCTCAGCAATCATTTTTTTCTCTGCTAACTGCTGCCGCCTAGCATCCATGACCACTTGTTCTTCATGCATCATCTTCTCCAACATAGAGCGTTTACCGGCTACTCTTTCCAACTTGAGTTTGACGCGGTGAGCTTGGTCCTTCGCTCTCATTTGAGATCGCACCAGCAGAAGAATTGCCCTCAGGCGATCCTTTCTTTCCTTTTCCGCCTCCATAACTGCATCATTCCGCTTCTCTTCTGCTTCCAACTCCAGGTCTGACATTGGTGCTTTTCTTTTCTTCGAATGATCTGCGGCCATGATGTCTTGAATATGTGCCTATAAAAGAGTAAAATGCAGAGAATGTGCCTATTAAAAATAGGAATCAACTGCGCAGACTAAAAAAAAGATTGAGTAGAAGAGAAGCCGCAAGTTATTTTGAGGGTTCTTCTTTCTTTTATAGACGAGAGGGATAAAGCAAAACCACGTACGTCAGTTTTCTCGCTTAGCTGTCATTTCAACGGTCCACCTTCCTATCATTTCAGCGGTCCACCTTTCCATCATTTAACTCGTTATTTCATAAAGTATATGCAGAGAAGGTGCCTAAGCAGAGTACTATTAAATTTATTGCAGAATATAAATAGAGTAGTCGCAATCACTGCCATTCCTTATTTAACGTGTTCTATCATGTATGATCGACACGTGGCGTATGATGTGGGAGTCGAAACTCGCACAACCAAAACTTGTAAAGAGATTTTTAGGGATTCGACAAACTTCTATGTAAAGAAACCAAGAACAGAGATCCAAAGGTGGCGTTTTTTATTCAAGCTGTTTTGAAAGCTCTTTGTAAAGCAATAAGTGTTTTGCTAGGTCAAATTTCGGATCCTCTTTTCAGAGAGGCACATCGTCTATTTATACACAAATAAGTCGGCTAGGCCTGTGTCCTAAAGGTATTTGGAAAACTTCCTTTCTCTGGCTCGGATGTGGGCTTCTTTCTTAGGCTCGTCATCTTGGCCCACCAATCTCTCATGGCTCGCTTCCTTGACCCAATAAAATATTGGGCTCGTTGCTTTGCTGTATCATCGGTGAGCTGGGTCGTCGTTTGTCTCGCCTGCTTATCCCAATTCCGAGCCAGATAGTTGGTTCGTCGCCCGACTTCCCTTGATGCCGAGCCAGGAAGTCGGTCTGCCAACATGTTGGCTCGTCGCCGTTCGTTGGTTTGCCAACATGTTGCCGAGCCACTCGTCGCCGTTTGTTGGTTTGCCAACATGTTGCCGAGCCAGGTTTGGCTCGTCTCCTGCTTCTTCCACTACCTAGCCAAGATGTTGGCTCGTCATTGTTTCTTCATGCTGCCGAGCCAACAGGGGTGTTGGCTCGTCACTCCTTCCTGCCGCCTAGCCAAGATGTTGGCTCGTCTCCATTTCTTCCTGCTGCCGAGCCAACAGGGGTGTTGGCTCGTCACTCCTTCCTGCTGCCTAGCCAAGATGTTGACTCGTCTCTCCTTTCTCCTTGCTGCCTAGCCAAGATGTTGGCTCGTCTCCGTTTCTTCCTGCTGCCGAGCCAACAGGAGTGTTGGCTCGTCACTCCTTCCTGCTGCCTACCAAGATGTTGGCTCGTCACCATTTCTCCCTGCTGCCGAGCCAACAGGGGTGTTGGCTCGTCACTTCTTCCTGCTGCCTAGCCAAGATGTTGGCTCGTCTCCGTTTCTTCCTGCTGCCGAGCCAACAGGAGTGTTGGCTCGTCGCTTATTTTCCTTTGTCGCCGAGCCAAGTTTGGCTCGTCTTCTCCTTCCCCTATTGCTGAGCCAAGTTTGGCTTGTCGCCTAGGCTTTTTCTCCATACTTAGTGTTTTCAGCAGTTGATCTCGATGGGTGAAAACTGACCCCAACAGTTAGTCCCCCAGCTCGGCAGTATTACTGGTAATAGTGACGAGGTGAAGAGTCGGGATCGAGATCAATGTTCTTTGGGTCGCTACAGTGAAGTTGTCATCTAGGCACTGATTCATGCCGAGCCAAACTGATAGTGTTACCGAGGTGTTTTATTTCCGAGCCAACACTAGAGTATCTTATCGCCGAGGCAAACCACTTAACGTGCTGCTGACTCTTCTTCAATTGCGTTGCCGAGCCACTTTGGCCTGTGATATACTTGTTTCCATTTAGCCAAACCAACACTTTTGTCATGCTGCCGAGCCAACTTATCATTCGTTTGACCGAGCTGTTTTGGCTCGTCATCTTGCTGTATTATCTTGCTATATTGCTTGGATTGTTATTTCGCCGAGCCGTCTTCTTCTGATATGCTGCCGAACCAACCTATCATTCGTTTTTGGCTCGGCAGTAATGTTGGCTCGAAGTGTCTTTGTTCATGATTGTAACTTTATTGGGAATTGCAAGCGTTTCGCATGTTCCCGAGGCTGCGTGGCATCACGCGCTGTAATTTCGTGCTTCTTTATATTCAGATCTTTGTCTCTCCTCATAACTCACTTCTCTTCATTTCCAAAAAATCAGGTAGCCCTCTTCTCTCTCCTCTTTTCTCTCTTTTTTGTTTAAGTAGTTGGCTAGGTTTTCATCGATTCTTCTGTTTTCGCCGCCGCCAATATTGAGTTTTCCGATCCATCTTCAAACGCGGCTCGGCGTCTTCTTACATTTTCCGATCCATCTTCAAACGCATCCGGCGAGTGTTTGAATTTTCCGTTCCTTCTTCATCCGGATCGAATTATTCCCCTTGATCTTTCGTTTCCGAGCCAAAATTCTTGCGCTAAGTGTTTCCGAGCCAAAATCTCTCCAAATTCTTTCTAAGTATCAGCTTAACTCCGAGCCAGAAACATCAATGTCTCATCTCACCGAGCTGGAAGATTCTATCGGTTCGGCAACTTCTGCTTCGCTGCTGGGTCGCAAGATGGTTTTATCTTCAGAGGTTTCCGAGCCAGTCGAACCTAGTCCATTGGGTCGGTTGCAGATCGTTGTACCATCTTTGATTGACGAGGCTTCTGATGCCGAGGCGGATGCCGAAGCAGCTTTGGTACAAAAGGCTCTCGAAGAGTTTAAAGCCGAGCCAACAGAATATGTTATTGACGAGGCGGAAAAAATGCGTTTGGAGAGATTGTTTGCGAGCCACCAGGCTAGCACGTCGACGAGGCGAAAGCCTAAGAAAAAATCTCCAAAGAGACGACCCGACCCACCTGGTTCGTCTTTATGCACTGTTGAATCTTTGGAGGCACTGAGGCATCGTTTTAATATCTCAGAGGATGTAGATCTGATTGTTCTAGCCTCAACAGATTGAGCCGAATCTCCTCCACCCGGGTATTTCACTCTCTATGAGAGTTTTTTCTACGGTTGTCTGCTCTGGTTTCCGATCCCTAGCTTGATCGTCCGCTTTCTGTACAAGCATGGGTTAGCGCCGAGCCAAATTACGCCTCGTGGGATGCGTCACTTAGTTGGGATTCTGGTTCGGAGCTATGAGTATGATGCGACTGTTCGCATCTCCCATCTTCGGCAGTTCCTCGAGTTTCGAAAGATTAAGAACTCCCGAGCCTACTACCTCTCCAATAAGAAGCAAAGAAAAATAATCGAAGGCTTCCGAAGCAAGGATGGTGACTAGGGCCATCATTTCTTCTTTGTTCCCATTAATGATGCTACGGTAGAAGCCGACAGCATCCATTACGTCAAGTCGGAGTGGGGAGATATTGGTGGGCGAGCCGTAGACCCTTCAGGAGATTTACTAAGTTTTGCTTTGTAGTGAGCTGACCACCGTTTTCTTATGTGTTTTTGCAGTTCGGCAGATTCTACCACGCTTCCCAGAAGACACGCTTACGCTTCGGAACACACTTGCCGCTAGGAAGTGCCATTGGGAAAGACATTTTTCCTTAAGAAGAGTCGAAAAAGCCCGAGCTATTTTCGCCGGTGTCGAAGTGTCCGACAGCTCGGAGTCTGAATCTTCAGTACCAAGTCCTCCGAAGAGAAATATGGGAAATAGACTGACGTTTCGTGATAAACAAGCTCTGAAAGAGAAGGAAGAAAAAGAGGCGGCCATCCGAGCCGACGAAGCAACTGTCACGGCAGATCAAATTGCCGAGCCAGTTGCTCAGACTGTCACCGAGGTGGAACAACAGCTTCTTCCCGAGCCGCCTGCAACTGATGCAGAAAATAGGGAAACAGTTTCTGCCATCGTCCCCACCACCAGACCTTCTAGCTCGGCGCTTGCCCAGCACAAAGATGTCAAGAAGAAGCGCGCTGCTGCCGAGCCTGACAAGGAAAAGGCCAACGAAAAACAAAAAAGAAAAAGACAAAAACCCGCCGATCCAATTCCCGCCGAGCCAACACCAGCGTCATTTCGTCAAGAAGGATCAGCACCGATCTATAATGACGCGGAAGCTTCAGTGACTCTCTTCTCGCAGGTTCGCTGCTCGGGTGATAGACTGCCGCCCGTTGATGTCCTAACCCACGGCGACCTGTATACTGATATGTCGCTCCGAGGCACCAAGGTAAGTTCGTATACAAATCGTGGTTCAGTAACAAATCTTGAGAGCTAACTGTTTGTTCTTATGATCAGTTCGTCGCGTCTATCAACAAGATTGTCGCTGCGTTCGAGCACGACATTAGAAAGGATAAACGCCGAATCGAAGATGCCCAGAAGGATGTATCCTTCCTTCGAAGCAGGGTTGCCGAGCTGGAAGGCAAACATGCGGACGAGATGGCGGCTGCTGCAGCCCGGATCGAAGCTCTCGAGAAGGACAAGGCGTTCCTTAAGGAAGAGTGGAACAAGGCCGGCGATTTGGCTATGAGGATAGATCGCTCCAAGCAGAAGAAAGCCGCTGAAATCGAATCCTTGAAAAGACAGCTCAACGCCGTAAAGGCCTTGCACGAAAATAACATTAAAAGGGCCCAGAAGGCAGCGCGGCGAGAGTTGTCGATGAAATTTCAGGAGCGGCTTGCCAAGGTCGAGAAGAGCGTTGACGAGCTGAAAATGGCGAAGGAGAAAGAGCTTGACTTGGCCCAAGTTGACAGCAATCTTCAGCTGCTTGAGATTTTGCAGAAAGAGGATGCTCCTGCTCTCGACTCCGAGGTGTCGAAGCTGACAGGATGGAGAGCTGACTTGGCCGACGCGGCGGATGAGTTCGAGAAGATTGAGGCCGAGCTGAAGAAAGATCTGACGCTCTCACCAGTTTCCTCAGATTCCACAGGCACTCTTCTGGGAACCGAGCCAACGGAGAATGTGGCGGCAACAGCCGGAGTTGTAGATTTTGCAGGTTCGAATGTCGGTACACCACGGATTGCTGATCTTGCTGCCGAGAAGCCTTCCGAGCCAGATCCTCTTGGATGATCTTTTTCTCTATTTTCTTTTAACTTAAAAACTCTTTTCTTTTGCTTTGGTATATTTGTTTTTAAGACAAGCGCCTGGATGGCTTTATCCAACTCTTTTATATGTTAATTTTGCTAAGTCTTGTAACGTTTGCCATTCGTTGGCCTGAACTCTCTTATCCCTTGCTGGGAATATCTATTTATGTTCTCGTTCGTCTTTTTGATGTGATATTGCGAACCATCTTTTATTAGTAAAGATTATGGTTAGTCTTTTTAGTGTCAGTTTAGGGATTGCGGTGTTCCGGCTTACATTTCCGCTCTTTTGATAGTAAAGCATGTTTAAAATCTCATACTAACTTTTTAGGTGTAGTATTATGTTTCTGAGATGTTTATGACCAGTGTACCAAGGGGTGTTTACTGGGTTTCAGAGTTTAGTTTGAGTGTTAAGACTTGCGAGTTTTCGACTTACGGGTCCCTCTCAAAGGTAAACTTGTAAGAATATCGTCCAGGATATACCTTTCGGATATTAGATCAGGATATACCCAACCGGAATTTTATAGCGCGCTTTTATACCCGTAAGAGGGTGTTGAGAACCCTATCCCATATAGAGATAGTGGTTAAAATCCGCACAGGATGTGGTTGTCCGTCTGTTGTGGCCAGCAACAGACGAAGTGATGAATATCCATAAAGGATGTAAAGATGTGACTTGTGTAGGCTACGTGACACGAGTTGTATTAGAAAGAGTTTGAAGTTATTCTGTTTGAAGAGTGATCCAAGATATGGGAGCATACGTGTATACGTACCCACTCCCCCCCTTTTTAAGGAGGGGGACAACTGAACCCATCCGAAGACGAGCTGCCTACGTACCCTTTTCAGGGATCAAGTCGTCTCATAGTTCATGTAGTGTGATTTAGTGGTAATACCTTTTTAGGTGCATTGCGTTCCAAGATCTTGGTATCGGAACATCAGACATGTTTGAGAGCTCGTATACTCCTGGTCGAACTGTCTTGGTGATTTTGTAGGGTCCTTCCCAGTTCGCTCCTAGTTTGCCAGCGTTTGTTTCGGCTGTGTTCTGAAAAACCTTGCGGAAAACCAGATCACCTTCTTTGAACTTGCGACTTCTGACGTTAATGTTGTAATATTTAGCCGCTGCCTGTTGATAATTTTGAATCCGAACCAGTGCCTGATCCCTTCGTTCGTTAACCAAGTCCAACTCATCGAGTAGCATGAGGTGGTTCAGTCCTTCCTGTCCAGAAAGAAGTCTGCGGCGGACTCCAGGAAATTGGACCTCGGCTGGGATGACACATTCGGTGCCATGGAAAAGAGCAAAGGGTGTTTCTCCGGTAGCACGTCGCGGAGTGGTTCGGTGCGACCATAATACTCCTTCGAGTTCATCTGTCCAGCGTCCCTTCTTTGCATCAAGGCGTTTTTTCAAGCCATCCAGGATAGTCTTGTTTACTGCTTCTGCTTGTCCATTCCCTTGTGGGTAGCGTGGCGTAGACTTGCTGAGTCGTATCTTCCATTTTTCGCAGAAGGCTTCAAACCTTGTAGAGATAAATTGTGATCCGTTGTCCGTAACAATTTCGTAGGGAACTCCATGTCGGCATAAGATATTTTTCCAGACGAAATTTTCGACTTGGGCATCCTTTATGTTGGCGTAAGAATCTGCTTCTACCCATTTTGAGAAGTAATCTGTCAAAACTAGCAAGAACCTCTTTTGTTTGGACCTATGCAGAGGCCCGATGATGTCCATTGACCAGCGCATGAACGGGTAGGGCGCTGAGATTGATGATAGCAACTCCGTAGGTCGATGAATCATTGGGGCATGTCGTTGGCATTTTTCGCACCTGGCGAAAAAAATTTCACAGTCCTTCACCATCGTTGGCCAGTAGTAGCCATGACGCTTGATCTTGACCGCCAAGGCTCTTCTGCCGGAATGATTGCCACACGAGCCACTATGTACCTCTTCCATGATGTTTCTCGCTTCGGCGCCTTCGACGCAAGACATCAGTGGTCCTGAGAATCTCCACTTGAAGACGTTTCCATCTAAGAGAACATATCGAGTAGCTTGAGCTCTGAGTTTTCTAGCAGCCCACTTATCTGACGGTGTCTCGCCATCCATGATGTATACGCGAATTGCTCCCATCCATTCTTTGTCGCACCCGTAGTCTATTTCTGTTAGTTGTGTGTCTTCTTCCATCTGCACTGCTTCATATTCGGCCGGAGGCTCCGTTTCAGGTTCTTCGCCTATCTCAATTGCCTTGTCCTCCACCGACGGTGTCACGTTCTGGTCATCCGGATTGGCGGTGTCGGTGCTGCCCTTTTCTGCATGGCTTGGCCCAGATATTCCTTCGGCTTGAACGGCTGTTTGGGAGCGAGTGACCATGTTCACGGTGTCAGAGAGGCTGATACTTGGGTTTTTGATGAATTCCACTGGGATTATTCTTTTCAGGTCCAGATCGGAGGTGGATGCGAGTGCTGCTAGTGCGTCTGCCGAAGTGTTTTCCCCGCGTGGTATCCGTGTTAATGTGAACTCTTTGAACTGTGCAGCCAGTCCTTTGACAATCCTTAAATAAGCTTCCATTCGGTCGTCTCTGGCTGTATACTCGCCGCTAACTTGGTTGACCACCAGCTGTGAATCGCAGTAGGCTTGGATGTGCGAAACCTTGAGTCCAAGAGCAAGTCTCATTCCAGCTATCAAAGCTTCATATTCTGCTTCGTTATTGGATGCACGAAAACCCAGGCGGAATGACTGCTCGAGGATTTCGCCTGTTGGAGAGGTTAACCGTATTCCCACTCCGGATCCTTGTTTTGATGATGATCCATCCGCGTGAAGCCTCCATATTGTGCTCGGAACCGGCTCTTCTATCACTTCTTATGGGAGTTCTATCAGAAAGTCGGCTAGGACTTGAGATTTTGCGCAGGTTCTGCTTCGACATTCGATGTCATATTCACTCAGCTCTATTGCCCACTTTGCCAATCTCCCAGACTGGCTAGGACTATGCAAGACGGATCGCAGTGGGAAGGTAGTCAAAACTACAATCGAATGCGACTGGAAGTATGGTCTCAGTTTTCGAGCGGACATTACCACAGACAATGCCAGCTTCTCCATCTGTGGATACCGTGTTTCAGCGTCGGTGAGAGTTTGACTAACATAGAAAATTGGCTTCTGCTCGCTACGCTCTTCCCTGATGAGTACACCACTTACCGCCGTGGCCGAAACGGCCGTGTATAGAAACAGTGGCTCGCCTTCCACCGGTTTCGTAAGTACTGGAGGGCTGGCTAGGTACTCTTTCAACTGTTGAAACGCCTTTTCGCATTTTTCTGTCCATTCAAACTTCTTGTTCCCACGTAGCGTATCATAGAAAGGCAAACATTTATCAGTTGACCGAGAGATGAAACGATTCAGCGCGGTGACCCGTCCAGTTAGCCTCTGGACTTCGCGCTTTGTCTTTGGTGACACCATCTGTATGATCGCATCAATCTGCTTCGGATTGGCTTCAATCCCACGGTGGGTGACCAGATATCCAAGGAATTCTCTAGACGTGACCGCGAATCTGCACTTGGTTGGGTTCAGCTTCATGTTATGTAGATTCAGTTGCTTGAAACATTCTTCTAGGTGAGCTACGTGATCCTCCTCTTCTAAAGACTTCACCAGCATGTCGTCTATGTATACTTCCATTGTCTTCCCCAGTTGGCCAGCGAACATTCGGTTTACTAATCGCTGGTAGGTGGCTCCAGCATTTTTCAGACCGAACGGCATGACTTTGTAGCAGTATATCCCGCGGTCTGTGATGAATGCCGTCTTCTCTTGATCGTCTGGGTTCATTAGGATTTGGTTGTATCCGGAGAAAGCGTCCATAAATGAAAGGAGTTTGTTGCCTGCTGTCGCCTCCACCAATCGATCAATATGTGGCAGTGGAAAGCTGTCTTTGGGGCAGGCTTTGTTCAGGTCGGTGAAGTCCACGCATACACGCCATTTCCCATTTTTCTTCTTAACCACCACAAGGTTAGCGAGCCAGTCTGGATACTTTGCTTCGACTATTGATCCCACACGTAGTAATCTTTCCACCTCGTCATTCACTGCTTGTGCTCTGTCCGGACCAAGTTTTCGCCTTTTCTGTTTGACGAGTTTAAAGGTTGGGTCCACGTGCAGCTCGTGGCACGTTACGTTGATGCTGATGCCGGGCATGTCTTCAGCTTCCCATGCGAAGGTGTGTAGGTTCTTTTTAAGGAAAGAAATCAGCTCTCCCCTTATTGGATCTTTCAGCTCGGCCCCTATTTCGACACAGCGTTCCGGGTGATTGCCATCTATGTTCACCGAGATGACGAGGTCGCAAGTTGGTTTGCTTTCCCTCTCACGATCCTCCGAGATCTGTAATTGCTATAAGAGTTTTGCCGACTCCTTCTCGGGTTCCCTGTCAGTCTTCATCTTCTTTCTCCTGGTGGTGGTTTCTGTGACGGGGTTCCTAAGTTTGTGTTCGGCTAGGAAAAAAATGCGGGATTCCTTTTGGTTTTCCCAAATTGTTTTGATTCCCCCAGGGGTCGGAAATTTGATGCAGAGGTGATAGGTCGATGGTACGGCTCGCATCGAGTTTATCCAGGGTGTGCCCATGATCACATTGTAGATCGCAGGATGATCTGCAACCGAAAACTCCACTATCTTGGTTACCTGTTCAGCTCGGACAGGGAGTTTTATTGTTCCAAGGGTCATGGTCGTCTCTCCCGAGAATCCAGTTAAAGGCTTCGGCGCGGCTGTGATTTTTTCCAGGTCTATGTTCATCCTTCTGAGAGTCTCCCGGAAGATCACATCTACGGAGCTTCCTGTGTCTATCAGAACTCGGGCGACGTCGCAATCATCAACGATCAATACTATCACGAGGGGTCATTATGTGGTCGGTCGATGCCGGTGGTTTCCCTTTCTTCGAACGAGATAACATCGTTGGGAAGTTTGGAGGGTGCTGACCAGTTTACACTCGCATCGCCTCGCCGCTGGAAAGCTTTGATTGAAGACACCATGTCCGAACAGTATTGTGATCCACCCATTATCATATTTATTCTTCTTCGAGAACCTGACTGCGTTGCCTCGTCATCTCGTCTTCCTCGCTTGGGTGTATCATCATTTTGACTTATCTGGTTCGGCTGCTCTTTTTCGCCTTCTTGCTCGAAGTCCTTTAAGCTGACTGCGCTACCGAGTTCTCCGGCTACCAGCTTTGCCGCAAGCTTCATTCCCAAGGTTCGGCAATTGGCAGTTGAATGACCGTGCATGTGATGAAATTCGCAGTAAGCTTTTTCGTCGTACGAACTTTGACTCCGTGTCCAGGTGTTCCAGGATGTTTTGCCTCGGCTCGTTCCCACCTGGTAGTTGTGGGCTCCTCCAAAATTAGGTTTCTCGTGATGTACATACCCGTTTCCTTGAATACTCTTCTTATGAGGAGGTTGGCTCGGCATTTGGAAAGAACGGTTCGTCGCTTTGGCGGCTCCATACTTCTGAGACAAAACCTTCATCTCTTCTTCGTTGACTATGAAATCTGAGGCTCGGTGCAATGCGTCCTCGATTGATAGTGGTGTGTTCAGAGCAATCTCTTTTCGGAATTCGGATTCGTACCACAGAGCCCTTTTTAAAGCGAGCACAGCGGCCTTGTCACTTACGTCTTCAACTTTTGACATCACTGCTTTGAATCTTCCTATGAAGCTTCGCAATGTCTCCGTAGGCCCTTGAGTCAATGTCCATAGGTCGGCATCTGAGGCTCCTCGATCCATAAACATGGAGTAATGCTTCAAGAAGGCGGCAGACAGCTGCTGGAAATCATCAATGGAGTTCCGCTCTAATCTTGAAAACCATTGGAGGGCTGCACCCTTTAGATGTTCCACAAATACCAAGCAGAAACCGGCATCTCTCTCCTTTTCTCTAAAATTGGCTCGGCCCATTGCTATGATGAACGCCGTTATGTGTTCCTTTGGGTCGGTTGTCCCTTCGTAGACTGGGACTTTGATCTTTCCTGGGTCGGAGACCCTTGCCTTGGTAATTCGGGCTGTAAACGGTGTATTGTGCGCTTCTTCCAATACGCGGTCAATCTCTGGGACTTTACTGGTTGCCTTGTGCACCTGGGATCGGACGGCTTTCATCTCAGCAGTGGCTCGAATCAATGAGGCTCGGATTTCGTCCAACTCTTCTCTCTGGGCTCGGCTCGTCGTTCTTGGTTCATCAACAAACTGCGCTCGTTGGACCCAGAGGAGATTTTCCTCTTCCTCTGCCGAATTCCTGGCTCGGTTTAGGTTAATATCGCCTTCGCTGGCTCGGGGTTCTATTATTGCTGGTGCGAATCCCTCGCCAGCAAGATTTTCTGCGTTGTGGTCTCCTTCTTCGTCAAGGATGATTGCTGTAGCCGATCCAACATCGGTGCGTAGGTCATATCCATCACTGGTTCCTCTTGCGCCTCGGGTCAGCCGGGGTAGCTCGGTGATATTTGATCTTGTCACCGCGGGCGCCTGCTCGTTTGTTGGATGTGGCAGTGGTAATCCTCCCAAAGTCCTTGGTGCGTCGCGTGGTGTTGAAAAATCCAGGGCCGTCGGATTTAGGCCAAGCCGCCTGGTTATTCCGCTAACAGGTGGGTTCATAGTTGAGCCGACTCTTCCAGATCGTATATTTCTGGCTCGGCTATCGGTTACTAGTGACTCAATTCTCTCTGTTAGTGAGCTGTTCAGCTTGTCTTGCTCCTCGGCCTTCTTCAGCAACGCGGTCATCATGTTCTTCAATTCTGTTAAAGTTTCTGTGGTGCCTTCTGTGTTTGCTGGAGGAAGATTGGTTCCTGTCCTAGGAGGATCGACGCCGGTGTTGCTCGCATCGTCACCGCTTCGGTCTCCGTCGGTAGTCATCGCTTCAGATCTCGTATTAAGTGGTTCTAAGGTGTCAGAAAGTTTTGGGATCCCCTCAGACGGCGCCAAATTGTGGGAGTCGAAACTCGCACAACCAAAACTTGTAAAGAGATTTTTAGGGATTCGACAAACTTCTATGTAAAGAAACCAAGAACAGAGATCCAAAGGTGGCGTTTTTTATTCAAGCTGTTTTGAAAGCTCTTTGTAAAGCAATAAGTGTTTTGCTAGGTCAAATTTCGGATCCTCTTTTCAGAGAGGCACATCGTCTATTTATACACAAATAAGTCGGCTAGGCCTGTGTCCTAAAGGTATTTGGAAAACTTCCTTTCTCTGGCTCGGATGTTGGCTTCTTTCTTAGGCTCGTCATCTTGGCCCACCAATCTCTCATGGCTCGCTTCCTTGACCCAATAAAATATTGGGCTCGTTGCTTCGCTGTATCATCGGTGAGCTGGGTCGTCGTTTGTCTCGCCTGCTTATCCCAATTCCGAGCCAGATAGTTGGTTCGTCGCCCGACTTCCCTTGATGCTGAGCCAGGAAGTCGGTCTGCCAACATGTTGGCTCGTCGCCGTTCGTTGGTTTGCCAACATGTTGCCGAGCCACTCGTCGCCGTTTGTTGGTTTGCCAACATGTTGCCGAGCCAGGTTTGGCTCGTCTCCTGCTTCTTCCACTACCTAGCCAAGATGTTGGCTCGTCATTGTTTCTTCATGCTGCCGAGCCAACAGGGGTGTTGGCTCGTCACTCCTTCCTGCCGCCTAGCCAAGATGTTGGCTCGTCTCTGTTTCTTCCTGCTGCCGAGCCAACAGGGGTGTTGGCTTGTCACTCCTTCCTGCTTCCTAGCCAAGATGTTGGCTCGTCTCTCCTTTCTCCTTGCTGCCTAGCCAAGATGTTGGCTCGTCTCCGTTTCTTCCTGCTGCCAAGCCAACAGGAGTGTTGGCTCGTCACTCCTTCCTGCTGCCTACCAAGATGTTGGCTCGTCACCATTTCTCCCTGCTGCCGAGCCAACAGGGGTGTTGGCTCGTCACTTCTTCCTGCTGCCTAGCCAAGATGTTGGCTCGTCTCCGTTTCTTCCTGCTGCCGAGCCAACAGGAGTGTTGGCTCGTCGCTTATTTTCCTTTGTCGCCGAGCCAAGTTTGGCTCGTCTTCTCCTTCCCCTATTGCCGAGCCAAGTTTGGCTTGTCGCCTAGGCTTTTTCTCCATACTTAGTGTTTTCAGCAGTTGATCTCGATGGGTGAAAACTGACCCCAACATATGACGTATTGTAGTAGAACAATTAATAATGTACCTTGTTTCTCGTGTTCAATAATGCGATGATCGACACGTGGCCCTTTGAATGGCGCAGCATCATCTCAGAGGCGTCCAGTAATAGCTGCAGAGTATGACTAATTAGGGCTTCCATACCGATACGGTTTCCCTTCAACGTGTATAAAAGATCTCTTCTTTATATGGGTGTACAAACAAAGATAATTTATCCTTTCCTCCCATCAGTCTCAAACAAACAAAATAAAGATAATCCAAAAGCTACCAGAATGCAAGCGTATCTTTTATTCTTCTTTTCTACCCATCAGTCTCACCAATCTTCTTTGAATCCGATGTCTGCCTTTTCCTTATCTTCTTCTTCCTCTGGCAGGAGCGAACCCAACAGTGTTCATCCTGTTCTGCCTTGGAATTCGGATTGGTTCAAATATTCAGAGGTTCAAGACGTGCCCGGGATTCCTCCGGTAGGCTATATCCCCGTCTATTGGTTTTCCTTTCGGGCAGATTTCCGCAATCGCTTGTCTTTTTTGATGATGGAGTTTTGTAAAGAACTTCGGATTGCATCCATCTAGCTTAATGCCCGCTCATGGGGGTTGATAAACGTCCTCCAAATACTGTCGAACTTATCTGGAATCACTGTTTCGAGTGCTATGATTTTTGGGGCTTTTGAGGTTAGGAGTATAGACCCCTGGTCTAATAGATATGAACTTGTTCTTCATGACGGTTGCAGATCTCCAGTTGAAATTTCCCTCCAAATTGAGCGTGGTGATGATGACAAGATTCACTACTTCTTTGTTCGTCATTCCGGTCCTGACGGACTTCCCCGCTTGTGCGTTTTTTCTCTGTTGCGCTTCATCAGTTCTAACAACGCAGAACCGTCGCACATATCCCGATTTTCCTAATGCCCTTTTTTTTATTCCACTCCCTTACCGGCGCCCTGAGTTTCTTCTCTCCGACGCCGCAGTTGACGGGAGTTCTCTTCGGGCGGATATCGACGAAGCAGAGGTCCGTCCAGGTAGCCTGGATCGCCTTAGGCTTACTTGGCAAAACGTGTATCCATCTCGCATCACTAATGTTCATTGTCCTCGTTGCGAAGAGTTGGAGTTGGAGGGAGAAGCCCTACGTGCTAAAATATGTGGTTTGAGACTCGTCTTCAGAATGTGGAGAGGGCTGTGGATTCGGTTAGGGTTGTGGCAACAACTTTGACCCAGCAGTCAAGGTTCTTGGATAGTATTAGTCGCGAGTTTGGATCGGCCGACGTTGGCTGCGATATTGCTGGGAGTTCTAGAGGGATGAAGCGCGACCGTTCCCCGGACACTTCGTAGAATATCACCTGTTTTTTATCTATTTAATTTTGTAATTGTAAGTTTCCAAAAGGTTGTTAATGTTATGGTATATTCAGTTATTATTTATCTCTTAGTTATCGAATATGCCACTGCTATTGAAGCAAAATGCTATGATCTGCGTAAAATGTGCCGTAATCTGCTTTAAACCACATACGTCTAATACAGTTGTTGCAGAGAAGCCGCGTAAAATTTGTATTGTATAATAAGTTAAATTCTACCATATTTGCATAACATTTGCAGTGAGCATGCAAATAAGACAAAGTTAAAAGACAGATGTGCAAGCCAAAGAAACAACCCAAGGAAAAGATAAGCAAAACTGATTGGCCGTCACATTGATGTTTCTGGTCCAGTACCATCAGTTTGCTATTGATATGCCGTTGGTTTGCTATGTTCTGTTGGAGCATTTTAAAGTTTCAGCAGACTTCTGGCAGAGTAAAACTTCAGCAGACTCCTGGCAGAGTTTAAAACTAGCTTCCTAGAGAAGATTCAACAAAGCTTCTCCATATTAGTTAATTGTCTATATAAGTGTAGTCTCATGTAAAGGAAAACATATACAGAAATATAAGAATTCTTCAGATACTCTCTCTTCACTCTCTCTCTATACTCTCTGATCTTCATAATCTATTCTCTAAATTCCTACATATTTATCTGCTGATAATCTCGTAAATGCCTTCGCGACTAAATAATGATTACGTGGCGAGAAATACCAAATGGATAGAGATGTAATTAACACTACACCTATACGTTATCCTTTGATTCTTCTGTTATATAACAAATGCGTGCTTTTTTATCATTTATTTTCGGCAGTACCATTAGGATCAGTTCTATATATGGGTATGAGCCCGTATTTGCCACAAGATTGATAATGTTTAAAAATTCAAAGATATTTGAATTTCAATTTTCTCCCTAAACGCACTTGATGCACACTCTCTAAAGAAAAACCGCATAATCCAAATAGACTTTTTCCAGCCTCTTCTGTAAAATGCAGAGTAAAAGCAAACTCACCACATAAATCTGCAGTTTATGCAGCATATTTTTACTGCAAGTTATATCAAATATAACATCTACTACAACTCAACTTTGATACTAGGTGCTACCAGTCGGACCCATCATTTATTAGTTTCTTCTTCCTCAGCTGATAGAGCGTCCAGCAAAATGGGCCCCAGAAAAGAATACGCAGATTAAAAATAGAGGTCTGCGATTATCGACACGTCGTAGGCAGAGTAAGAGCATTCTATTAAGTTTGCTCGTACTCTGCTGTCTTGAAGTTTGAATATTATACTATAATTTTCTACTAATTATCTCCAATGACCAATTCAATAAGTTTATTGGGTTGCTGCTAAAAAGTTATTTATAAAAGTAGTTCTACGTCGAATCAAAAGTAATTGTCGTACCAATTAAAGAATTCTTCTCTTCCTCTGCTATGGTGTCCATCAATATGGGCCCCATAATAAAGAATCGTAGAAACTAGCAAATAAGACCCCTTCAGCAATGCCTTGTTTCTCGTGTTGCATTTGAGATTATCGACACGTCGCGCTTCGCAACCCGTACTTGTCATTGATGGCTGCAGAGTATGCCCGTATGAGAGTGCATGATGTGATGTGAGTTGATATTGCTTTAACTCTTAACATTTTTAATGGAACCGTGAAAAGTAAGTTTCATTTTTACTATATATTTTTAATTTATTATATACGTAATGATTACGTATTCACAATCGTAAATGTTTTTGAGACAATAAAAATAATATTGGTTTTTGGGAAGTTTAATATAAGGTTAGGATAAATGCAGAGACAAAGCAGTACTAGGCGTAGAGAATTCGCAGCGTATGTTCGTACTCTGCAGTAGGGAAGTTTGTTTTACCAATTAAATGCAGAGTAAAGAAATGCATGACACTGCGCATTCTAACAATTACGGCAATGCCTTGTTTCTCGTATTGCATCATGAGATTATCGACACGTGGCGCGTCGCGAACCACACTTGTGATGTGATATTGCTTTGACTCTTAACATTTTTTGGAATCGTAAAAAATAAAGTTTTGATAATTTACCGTTCTTCAATCCAATCGTTTCTTCAAAAGAATCAAAACTTCTCAGGCTCCAACACTTTTCTCCAAACATTTCAGGCTCAAAACTTTTCTTCCAAACTTTTCTCTAAAACTTTCAGTCTAAAAAAATGGCTCATTTAGATATGGTTTTAGACTTGTCACTCATGAAGAATGGTGGAAGAATCTTGGTTCAAGTCGTAAGAGAATTTGGAGAGCACTATCCACGCTTTCAACCTGAAAGACACTTGCTTCTCGCTGATTATCACGCTGTAAGAAATGCATGCTTTGATGTCCTTATGTTGTCTCTTAGGAATACATGATTTTGTTTCATTTTTAGAGGAATAGATACAATCTTTGGTTTTATGGTTTAGGGTGTTCGGATCTCTGCAACCATTCGAAATCATCTGTTGTCAAAGTTCGAAGACGTGGCTGAAGAGGAATGGTATTTGATTAGGGATTTTGAAGTGACGACGAGGCCGAGTCAGTGGAAACTAACACACCATGAGTTCCATATCTTCTTCCATGAAGAATCGATCATTAAAAAGGTAGCACGAATCTGTGGTAACCATATGGTGTCGTTATCTCCATTTCGCAGAGTTCTAAACGGCTCATTGCATAAGAAGATCAGTGTTGGTAAGTATTGATGGAATATTAGTTGTTTGATTTTTCATTTCACGTCATATCAAATAATGTATATTGATGTTGCTCTATAACACAGTTGATTTGCTTGGTGCTATTGTGAAAGTCAATAAATTAGAAATTTATCAAGGCTTCACTGACATTTACGTTGTCCCTGGTCACAAAGTTCTACACTTCACATTGAGGAATTTCAGGTAAGTTAATTATTTTTATAGTTTAGGATGTCTTTTGAGAACGAAGTACTATAAATTTGTCTTTGTGAGCTGCAGCGGCGAAGATATCAACTGTATTGCGAAGGGAATATTTGCTGATGAATTTGAGTACTTCTGGCGACTTCAGCCAATTGGGAAGGTTATATTCTGCGTGCTAGGAAATTGGAATATGAACTATTTTGGAGGTAGTGTTGCTACTTCATTCAACCATAGAGAACTATTGGAACATATATGACTAGGTGACTCTTTGGCATTGCAGGTGAGATACGTGTCTCGGCTCTCTACCCATTCTCTGAACTCCTCATAAATCCAGCAATTCCTGCCGTTGAAGAAGCAATCCAGCAACTAAGGGTTGTTAAGACCGGTGGTTTCTCAATGGTTGAAGATGCATACATTGCTGACCCTATTCGTCGTAACAATACCACCTAGAATAAACCTCGTCAACTGTGTTGTTTAATGTTATTGCACTCGATCTTTTGAGACTCGGAGTAACACTTATGTATGTCTCGTTATAATAGTTCAGTAATTTATGTATACTTTATTTTGTTTTGTTAGACCTTTGTAGATGAAAACAAGTTGAGAAGATGCAGTTTATGCGCAGTGTAAGCGATGTAGATGCAGCCTAAATGCAGAGTCCGCCCATCATTTGCTTTTAGATGCAGAGTACAAGCAGATATTGCACCTTCTCTCAAAATAACCGAATTGATCCGCGAGTTCAAAATGAAACACTTATAGCAAACCAGTCTTCAGAAGATACTAAAGCAAACATAGAAAAGATACTAAAGAACACACAGGTGAGACAGCTCCTTTCTTTGCCTCCACCACCTCACTCTGATCCCATGGCATACTTCTCCGTCCAGCTTCGCGCAGTTGACTCGAACCTGGATTTGTCAGTCTTGTAAATATGGGCTACCTCCGGCACAAAAGGATCATCTAGGATTGGGTCAGTCATCAGCGCGCAAATTGACATCAAAACCTAATTCCATAACAAAAATCCATCCCATTAACACACATGTTTGGCTGAAGTATTTTTTTCGACAAAACTTTGTTAAATCTGAAAAAATTCCAAACCTGGGACACGGTTAAAGCAGGAGACCATTTTTCCCTCAAGATATCATAGTCAATCGCTCCTTTTGCGTTGATGTTTGGGTGGTAAATCTTTGTTTTGAAAGCCACATGCATGCAAAGAGAAAGAGAATATCAATTAAAAGCAAGATGAAAAGCAAGATGATCAAGAGTGAAGTTTCATCCTGCAACAAATAACAATTAACTGAAAAAGCAAAAAGCAAACATTTGGCGCCTTTATCGGATAATCCGGAGGAAAATGGATGGTAAGCAAGAAAATCCCTCCGGCATAGGGACTGTCGAAGGGTCCATTGATAGCTGCTTCCCATTCGTAAACACAATCACCAACGGGACCTAAAACATATAAGACTCAACTCAGATATTTAATCTAAATAATACTACATCCGTAAAGTTCCTATTTTCATCCGTAAATAATACTACCTCTAACTGCATAAAAGACTTGGGAATTCTAGATTTTATACCTGCCCTGATGAACTGTGTAGGAACATCCTTCTGGATCCGCTTAAGTTCCATTTTAATTCGCCTTACACTATAACCCATGGTCACAAACTTGGTAACAGAGACGAAGATGATGAATGTTGTGTCTTTGGTAAACAAATAGATGTAGAGATAAACAGACACGAGTTTCTCCTATATGAACATGAAGCGTTACTCTAGGGTTTTGGCAGACTAGGAAATGTGTTTTCAACTACTGCAATAAAAACATGTTCATTGATGTATACTTTTTAAATGAGTTGTCATTCATCTCCTCATGTGTAAAAAATGACTTGTCCTTTATTCTTATGGGTGTTCGCGCCATTTATTGCGCGGCAAATTTATGCGCTTTCTTAGCCATTTCTTATTAAATTTAGTTGTCTTTTCCAAGGCAGAGTATCTTATGTTATGATAGTTGAGCGGTTGCACAGTAATCATCCCGCATGCCTCTCGTGTCGAGCCATTAAATGAGGCGCGTGCAATGACTGTACTAAATGTTTGACCGATGTCCCTGTAAATTGAGTTTTATTTTCCAAGATAATTTAAAGGAAGATCGACCCCTTTCATTTCTTTTCTTATCTATAAAAATAGTAGATTATTTACGAACAGAGTGCCTGTTAATTATTTTCAAAATCCAAATACCGCATCACATCGTAGGTTAACATGCAAATACCAGAGCTCCCTTCGGACATTATCTCTGTCATTGCACGAAAACTTGGCCGCCTCACCTTGTGGAGAGTCGGACACATCCTCCGAATAGGGCGGATCGGTAGAGATGTAGTGTACAGTGATGAAGTCCTCAAGGAACTTAGTCTCGACGATCTATGTGAGGACACAGATAAAATTCTCCTAGACGGGGCGAATCGCAGCTTTTTTGTAAGATGCTTAAACGCCGGAAACCCAACTGCTATTTATTATGAGGCTACAAGACTCGTGACCGCAGAACAAGACATCAGCGCAGCCATGGAGCTTTTGGAACGGCTTGTCCCTTTAAGTGCTAACGCAACTTATCTCTGTGGAATGCTGTGTGTATGTGCTGGACGTACGAAAAAGGCTGCACAACTTCTCAAATTATGTGTCGACGTACACGCTGAAGGTGATTTTGATAAACTCACCAGGCTTGGGGATGAGATTCTGGATGTGGTTGTAGCTTTCTATCCACCCATGAAGCATTCTTTTGCATCAACGTGGCAATACCCTGACTGTCCAGATTTGTCTTTTCCAAATTGTGCCACTGAGCACGAATATCAACTTGGATGCGAAAACTGTTACCTGTATTGGTTCGCAAGACAGTTTTGCCGCATTACATATGAGATTTGAACTATTTCTTCTAATTTTATTTGTTTATGTATTTATAAATCCTTGAAAAGTTATGATTTTGTAATTCAAGATGTGGATTTTAATTGAAAAACATGTTTTACCCTCGGATTTGTTGAGCATATATATTTTTTGAATGAAAATAAAAGTAAAATCTATAGTAGAGCACATGAAGATTAATAGCAGATTACTGGATGATTCATGCAGATATCAGACGCAGACTTCGCGATACTTGATGCAGATGCAGACTCTGCAATAACAGATGCAGACTCTACGATACTAGTTGCACACTCTGCGATACCGACTATTTTATGATACCCACATCAAACTAAAGACTAACATAAAACAACGGATCATCATAAATAAGGACAAATAAATAAAGTTATAAACCAAGATTTATTTCCTTGTTTAAATAAACTTGAAGCCAGAGTGAAGCCAGAGTCAAGAAAATGGGCATGTTTTTCGAATGTGTCCTGCATTATGGCATTTTGAGCACATGTGATGAATTTTTGGGCTACTCTGGAAAAGACTCTTTTTCATCTGTGGGGGTGGAGTACTCTGCGAAAGTTTAGCTTTCTTATTTGGTGTTTGAGTAGTTGGAGAATTACGAGATCATTTCCGTCTCACCTTTGGGGATGGAGTAGTGGGTGAAATATTATCGCTGAATGGAGTACTCTGCTTCGTTTTCTTCGTAACGGATGGAGTCATCTGCTTCGTTTGATTCGTTGTGGATTGAGTCATCTGCTTTGTTTTTTGCTTTGTGGATGGAGTACTCTGCGAAGGTTCTGTTTTTTTCTTTTTCCATTGATTATGCTTGAACCGCTTAGCCTTTTCAATAGCAGAAAGGTATCTCTTTGCCTTCGGTCTACCGGAAGGTACTTTTATGACTGGTGGCAGACATTGTTCACTAATTACATGTGGTGGTAGAATCAAATCTTCGTCTACGTGTTTTATAGGTTCTGAGTACGTTGAATACAAGTAGCCCTTTGTGAAATGATCATCCACCAGGGTAGCTTCATCAGTTTTCCGACTTAATGCTGCTTTAGTCGCGTGCTCGCAGGGAATATTCTCGACATCATATTGTTTACAAGTACAAAGTTTCTGCAATCATAAATTTTAAAAAGGAATTGACCTCAGAGCAGATAAACAAGACAAACATTTCCTGAGACTGGCAGACTTGCTCAGGATACGTTTCCTGAAACTGGCAGTGATAAATAGCAAAAAAAAACTTACATACCTTCTGTAGATCAACCATACAATCATAATCTCCACCTGTAACATGGCTACAATTTGAATCAGTTTTGATGAACATTTAAATTTTCCAAGCTACCGTGTCTTTCATGCAGTAACTTTTCAACGTTTGGGGGGAAATTTGTTTTTAATGAGGCAGCTTTGTCTCGCCTTTCCATAAACCACCTTGACAACAACTTTCTAATACCCTCCACGAAATGTTTAACAGAAAATGATATGTCTTCCTTAAGCGCGGCATTAATGGATTCTGCAATGTTGCTCGTCATTATACCAAATCTATCTCCTGGAAAACGTGCACAAGCCCATAATCGAAATTCTGCCTCTTCCAAGTAAACTGCTAATTCACTATTCTGACGACGAATCACACCAAACAATTTTTCAAAATCTACCAGTCGATATGCATATGCAGCACGACACACCAAATTGAGCATTGCGTTCTTTTTGAACTTTAAGATGAGGTTATTTTTGAGGTGATAGTAACATACTCCCCTATCAGCTGTGGGGAAAACCTTCTCAATGGCCTTTGCGATTGATGGATGACGGTTAGAAATAATGGCCAAATTTTTATCATCAAGTATCACACCACGCAAATGTGTAAAAAATCATTCCCATGAAGCATCATTCTCTGAGTCTACAATCCCAAAAGCTATAGGAAATATACTCGAATCTGCATCTTGACCTGCAGCTACCAGCATAACACCTCTGTACTTTCCAGTTAGATGTGCTCCATGTACCACAACAACCCTCCTCAAAAACTCAAATCCTTTGATGGAAGCACCAAAAGCAATGAACAAATACTTAAACCTTTGTTGAGCATCACGTTCAAGATTTGTAATCGTACCTGGATTGGCCTGCTCTATTTTGTATAGATAGGAAGGTAAGTCCAGGTAACCCCTCTCAAAAGTGCCTCTGACCAGCTCTCGTGCATATGCCAATGCTTTATGCGCTTTCGTATAGTCTATGTCAAGACAATGTAGTGACTTAATACAGTTCATTATATGCTTAGATTTGATTCTTTTAAGATCATTACCACCACTAAACCTATCAACATACATCTTTCCAATAAATTTTGCATTAGCCTGTCGCTGACGAGAATACCTACAGACAACAGAGCATGTATGAGCTTCTTTATATATCCGAACGAGAAATTCTGGAGATTCAGATGAAACTGACAGAGTCGACGCACGAATCCTCCAAGAACAATTAGGAACAAAACATTTCGCGATAAATAGTTTCTTCTTCGACGTGGCGATTTTGAAATCAAACTTCTCGATGACTGCAATCTTACATAATTGCATAATTAATGCTTCCTTGTCATCAAATATTTCGCCAACCTTAATGGATCAGATTTCTTCATTGGTAATGGCTTCGTAGGCGTGTCATCGAATATATCGCAGAATAAAGGCGGCATCTGCTGTTTCTTCGCATACTGTCGGCAGTCTTTGCTGTTGTTCGGTGGTGGCATCATATGCTCGTCTTTAACATTACCAACATCATCAAAATCCACACCACCATCCTCTTTGACATCACAAGCTTCATCTTTACCCGCAGCTTCTGCTTTAATTCCATCGTTTCTTTTCCATGACACGCAAAGCCGGATAACCTCTTTTTCCGCCATTGTGATAAAGTTTGCAAGTTGCCTATCGTTATTCAAGAAGATAGGAGGTGTGTTGCTAGGCATTTTCTCCATGATATGTGTAGGCAACTTATAAGAAATCTCGACTGCATTCATCTGCGTTTCCAAGTTGTAATCTTCACAAACAATACGGAGAAATTTCTCATACTTGATTTGGTCTTCAACCGCAAACAACTTGCTTCCTTTGCTTGAATCAACTTCGAAATCCCAACCCATTTTTACCTTCCATTGTCCAAAAACAGTCAACAAATGCAACATTATTTGCAAAAAAAAAAGAATGTTCAAAAGATCTGCAACACACTATCTTAGAAGATTTTTCGCAGAGCTCTACACTTTGGCAGGGTCTTTTAGAAATAGCTCTGCCAAAGACGTACTAGAGCTTTAGACGCAATTTAGAAGATGGTGGTTTATATAACTAGTGTAATGTTTTGAAGTGCTACCTGTGTTCGTTCTTCCCGAAAATATGCTCGCCTTCAACCCCTAGAATATCTTTAGATGTAAACGAAGATCGTCTTTCCGAAGAATGTACGTACTTTTGTTCAAAATCGAAGTCTGTAAACAATCTTATACTCGGATTTCGCTTCCGTCTCTTTGAAAATATGAAATCTCCCTTTGAGGGTGAAATCGAAATAGTAGATCTAGGTTAAAGGTGGAGAGGTTGAAAAAGTTTATAGCAAACTCAAAAAAAGTAAGAAGTAATGGCATTCTTGTTATTATTGTGAAAAGATAGGAGTACTTCAAAATCCGACCGTTTATACAATTTAGTTACGTTGCAAATGTCAAGCCATGCCCTGCGAACAGTATGCTATAGTCTGTCGAGCAATATCTGCCTTATGTCTACAAAAAAGCACACACAATATCTGCCTTAAGTCTACAAAAAAAAGCACACACAATATCTGCCTTAAGGCTACCACAACTAACACACTATATCTGCCTTAAGGCTACCACAACTAACACACTATATCTGCCTTAAGGTTACACAGTTAGCAGAGGTTAAGAAGAGTCTGTCCAGCCTTAGCCTTAAGGCTACACAATCGACACACTATATCTGCCTTAAGACTACAGAATTAGCAGAGTTTAAACAGAGTCTGTCCAGCTTTAGCCTTAAAGCTACACAATTCACACACCATATCTGCCTTAAGGCTACATAATTAGCAGAGTTTAAGCAGAGTTTGTCCAGCCTTAGCCTTAAGGCTACACAATTCACGCAGACTCTGCCAAGCGTAAGGGTATTTTAGACATTTTCAAAAAAAGTGTACTAGTTCTACAATTTTCCCTACGAAGGTACCCCGCTTGAAATTAAAGTTAGAAAACGCACCATATTAGCAACTGTCCCTTTTTTAATTAGGGGTGTTCAATCCGGTAAATCCGAACCGATCCGAACCGAAATAGAGTAATATGGTTGGATATCATATATCATAAATAAATGTTTGGATATAGTTTTCTAGAACCCGCCGAATTTTGGTTTGGTTCGAAAAATATCCGACTTATCCGAATAATCCGAGTAATCGGAATAATCACATATAGCAGTATGTATACTATATTATATATTATATATAATTAATAAATATTTGTGTACAATTTCCATGAGCCTAATAAAATAACAAAATATAGTCCATATAATTATGTTTGCTAATATATATATATATATGTCATAATAAACTTAAAACTTTTTTCTTCTAATAAAATTTTATATTTTTATATTCTTCGACGATACTCTGACCTATAGGTGTTTTTCTTTAGATAAAAATTCTTTTGAAAGTAAAAAAAAAAATCATAGTTAATTATTATATATTAATCTTCTTCAATTTATCAATTTTGTATGCTTTAATTACTTACAAAGTTAAAAGTCCAAAATCAAAACTCGAATTTATACAATTTTAAATTAAATATCATAATTATATTTTGTTCGGGTTTAAACCGAAAAATTCGAAGACCGAGTGATTCCGAATTGAACCGAACCGATATAGATATGGTCTTTGTTTGGTAACTATTTTTTTTACTGAATAACCCGAAACCCGAATAAACCAAACCGAAACCGATCTGAAACCCGGATTGGACACCCTTATTTTTAACATACAATTTTTCCAAATGTTAAAATAATAATTTTGTTCTTATTATAGAAATATTATTTACTGTTTTAGGAACAATAATAGTAGCATAAACTTTTAATAATAACACAATAAAATTTATTTCTAAATAATTCCATAATTAAAAATAATTACATTTTTTAAATATTAAAATGTACTTTATAAATAAAATAACTATAATAGTTGTTATAAAGTATTTCGATTTATCTATAACATATTTACAATATTATTCCTAATGGTTGTCATAAGATCTCCATCGCCTATACATGCGGTGTCCATGTAACCTAGATAAGTCTCAGAATTTGTGTTGCTAATCTCGGTCTGTCCTATTATTTCCGCAAAATCTTCATCTGAAAAACTTGAAATTATGATAAAATTATGTAGTCTTATTGTAGCCATATTACCACTCTCTTCTGCACATGAATATTATATCTAGGAAATTCTCAAAGAATCCTCCATTTTTTTTTCCAAACTCCAAATGTCCTCTCAATAACAGATCGTAAAGATGCATACCATCGATTAAACAATTCCTGCTTATTTCTGGGAGGAGGACCACTGTAGAACTGTGACATATGATACCGAACAACCATGTTTCATGAAGATCAATATGGAGAAAGAAAACCTTCTTTATTTGGATAGGCAAAATCAAATACATAATACTTATTCCTAGGAGGCAAAGGAAATTCAGAATCACTGTCTTGCGCCATTGTGAGAACTGTTGTGTCATGACAAGATCATGGTGCTCCATTCCAAACGTATGTGAACAACATATTTAAATCACATATTGCCATGATGTTAAACGATGTTCTATCATGTCGATTCCAATATATTCCTTGTAATTCAGGGCTCACCTTAACGCATATATGAACCCTATCCATAGCTCCAACAAATTCACTAAAATATGGCCAATATTTTTGATCCACTTGCAGTCGCTCGGGAATCCGGAGTAGTTTTTGTGTTGTTGGAGTGTTGATATAATCACAAGCAAGTAAATCAGTTGCTGTAAGCACTTCAAAGAATTTCCTCTTCACTGTTTCTTGATTTCTCCAAATCGCAATCCAACATCCCTTTGAACTTCATTGTGTCCACATATCCGTAGAAATATGGCCACACTCTCTTCAATGCTTACATTCAATGTTAGTTGTAATCCATAACCCGTTTCTAGTTTATCATACAATGTTCTAAAACAATCAAGTGGCATTCCTCTTGAAACACTCCCGATAGAGGCACGTGAGTTTTCCGTACCTCTTTCTGAAGTACTTCCACGTCTTTCTCTACCTCGTTGTTGAACTCTGGAGTTAGGAATTTGGACTGGATCAACCGCTGGAGAAGTATGGCGTATACGTGCATGTGTAAACTCATTTGAAAGACGTATCTCACCATCAATGATAACACGATACACCTCTTCGTTTTCTTGTGTCTCTGGAACTTGATTGTCTGCCATTTCACCATCATATATTTCTGAGTAGAAATGACCTTCATCATTAGATGGACCCTCGTTTACCATATCTTCTCTTCTTTGGTTCACAAAGTATTGAACTTGTGATTGAACGTTATATAATCTGAAACAACGTTGCATCACATCCCAATGCTCTGGCGGCTTTCGTTTAAATGATCTTATAATTTTACATACATGTTTGAAACATTTTAAAACTTTTAGTTGACAAACTTTTTGTATACGTAAATTTACTTTACATATTTTGGTTGTGAAAGAGATCATGAGCACTTACTTCACGATATTTCCACCATGAATCAGATGTAGATATCACAGATGTAATAGGATCAACCGAGATCCCGGTGGACTCAAGCATAATACTATACTTCTTGTACTTTCTTTTGAATTGATCAAGTTTTTCTTTGAAAATTTTGTAGTTGATAGTAAGATTAAACTCCTGGTTGAATTTTTAAACTATAAAAAAATTTACAAGTGGTGAAGGATCTTTTAAACGATAATTATTCATCGCAATTCTTTGGTCATACAACCAAGAAATATTCTTTTTCGGCTGGGGATCCATTTGAAATTTTGTCTTCGGTCTACAAATTTTAAACATTCGCAAATATATATTTTACTTCAATTCTAACTACACTAAAAACATTAAAATAATGTAGACTGTTTTGTCCTTACTGATATTTCTGTGGGAAAATTTGTAGCTATTTCCACGGATGAATTTGTGTTTTGTCGGTGATCAGACGTAATATCTACAATTTTGAAAATAATATTAGTTTAATCAAAATCCATTTTTAAGTAGGTATAGAACAAACAGAAAAGCTTATGCTAAATATAACACGTTCATAATATTAAAAAAAAAATCATTTCAACTCATAATAATTTACAAATAAATATAAATTATAACGTAACAAGCATAAAACTATTATACTAATTTATATGAATGTCTATATTATAAGAAATATATCACTTTATAAATTATACCTTATAAATATATTTATAACTAGATTTGTAAGAATATTTTTAATTATATCTTCAAATATTTATTTACGTATACTTTTGAAAAATTTATTTATTAAGTATAATATTTTTTAGTATTATTAAATGTTCATATTATAAAGCTCAACTAAATGATCATTGATTATTCCATCCAAGTACCAATTAATTAATTTATATGTTTATTATTATCTAACTATCTTGAAATAAATATTAATATATTTGTTTCTCTATTGATCAAACCAATATATATGTTTCAAAAGTTAAGTTATATATTTATAAATGATTCATGAAATTAACAAAGATAACTAATTATTAAAAAAATATAAAATTCATGAATATGTTAACTGAATATATTAATCTTCTTTAAATATAACCATTGTTATGCTTCTAATCATTCATCAAACGATAATCAATGCAAAATACATAAATTATATATTACCAAACAAAAGACAAATCTTTTTTTTTTAAATTTTCAGACGAGTTTTTTGAATGTCTAATTGTGAAACTGAAATTTTTAAAAGGCAATTTTCTCCCAAAAACACAAATCCGATCCACCGCACGCTGGAAAAGGACTTTTTCTTATTTCTTAGTCATCTACGGTCTTAGTTTTCTCGGTGGCTCTGGGTGTGGGCTCAGATATGGTTTTAGGGGATCTCCGTGGTTGGCTCCTCTTCTCGGTATCTCCCCAGTTTGGCTTGTTCCCGGCATCGTCATCTCCTTTTAGATCGCTAAAGGACGGCTTCTCGAGGTGTTGATGTTGTTGGGGTTTTGTCAGATTATGGTTCCTCGTCGTCAAGGTCGCTCCTTCGGTCGGCTGAGTCTTTGGCTTTGATGTAGCTGGTGGTTAGACTAAGTCTCATGTCTTCTGAGTTTAAGGACGACTTGATTTGGCTTGAGACCTTTTATCTCCCCTCCTCTCTGCCTTCTGTCTTCTCTCACCTCTGTTGGCAGTGCCATGGTTGAGTTATCCGCCATGTCTTGGGGTTTCTTCTCTCTGGTTCGTTTGTTAGAAGTCAGGTTTGTGGTTGTCTTCAGAGATTTTTGCTGGTAAGGATGGTATCGGGTCCTCTCTCCTTCATGGCTTTCTTCTGATCGTGGACGGTGGAAGCTTGGCAAGTTGTGACTTCCGGTGGTTCCCTTTTTCTTGCATGGTTCTCTGAGGTGTTTGAACTTATCCCTGGCCGGAGTACTCTGGTTTTGGTAGGTCCCTAGTGTGGCGCAGGTTAGCTGGTGTTCCTTTGGTCTTGGTTTTGAGGACGTATCAAGCCGAGTTCTCCTGCTACCTATTGTCTTATGTTCTTCCATCTACAGGTCGTTTCTCTGGCCAGGTTCGATGGTTAGTCTGATTTCTGCTTCGTCCTTTGAAGGTCCTTGCTCCTGACATCTTCTGAGGTAACCATTTTTTGTCCTCTCTGTTGCTGTGTGTTGATGTGTGTCCCCTGGTTTGGCATTGCTTCTCCAGTTGGGTCACGCTTAGACGTTGAGGTTTGGTTCTTAGTCAGGGGTTAGGTGGGTCATCGGTTTGGCTCTAAAGGTTCTTGTAGTCTGGTTTATGCCAGGTTCTTTTGGATCGTTTAGTGTTTCGACCCTTTCTCCCTGGTTGTTCTCTGGAAATTGTTAGGTCGGCTCTCTCTTAAGGCGGTTCTGTTGGTGTTGTTTGGTCTGATTTTCTGAGGTTGTTTTGGTTGACATCATTTACGGTTTAAGAAGCATTCGAGCTTAATTTCACTCGCACAACAGTTTTGCATTCCAGCTCTATCCGTCTTTTTCAGAATAAGACTTCAAGCGGCGATGTACATCAACAACTTACTCATGGGGTATTGGATTGAGTATCATTTGAAATTCATTCGGGTGATTTAGATGCGATTCTTCTTGTTGGTGGTCTTCTTCTTCTTGGTTTTCATCGACTTCTTCCATTTAGGGCTTATCTCGATCACATGCCTTGCTGGTCTTCGTGGTTGCGTTTCAACAGTTCCGCCGTCTATGCCTTCTCTTGCCGTGTTTCATGAGGTTGTCTTGTCTTTGTTTTTTCATGAATTCGATTGGGTTTGTAATTTTCGGTGTTTTCCTTGTGTGGGCATTGTATGACACCCTAACCCGGAGAACTTAACCGAGGTTAAGATACCAGCGAACACATGCCAATGACCGTACTAAACTTAGTAGAAATTTCGGCCAATCCTTAAACCATTTCAATTCAATTCGATCTCAAAATAGCGGAAGACTAACAACCTAAGCGGGCTCGCAAACATGCATAGGAAATAACCAGAGTATTTATTTCAACTTCAAACAAGGTTCACAAACGATAGTGGTTCCATAACTAAACACCTTAACAAACGAAATCATGTTCCAAACTTAAGCAATAACGAATCAGACCAACCAATGTCAAACAAATGCTTAAACAAACATAAACCCCGTCCTAATCCATCCCCTCCTTTCCAGCCTTGTCTCGCGTGCTCCTTAACCACTTCCATTACCTGCCACCATGAAAGGGGGCATAAACAAACGAATTTGCTTAGTGAGATCGGTCATCCCGTCTCACCAGCTAACATCCAACATTATTTATACAACAATCATAAGCCATTATTGCATTTAACATCCATATCAACGTAATAACACACCATGTCAAACGTAATATCATACCAATCTCAACATCAAACATCTAACATCAAACATCGAACATCGAACATCTAACATCAAACGTACGCGAATGTACCAAACCGTGTTGATCAAACACCAAACATGATTACGTGTGCACACCAACATCAACCGTATACATAAGTATACCTATACACCGAAGTGTATCTGCCGTACACGAACGTACCAAACCGTATACATAAGTATACCTATACACCGAAGTGTATCTGCCGTACGCGAACGTACCAAACCGTATACATAAGTATACCACCATACACCGAAGTGTATCACCTCAAATACAAACAAGACTCCATGAGCCATACAAACAACCCTAGACATTAGCTACGGTTACGAACTCACCTTAGCAACAAACGATTGATGAATCCCTTCCTAGTACGCTCTGCCAATTAGAAGCCGTACACGTTCACCTAGATTCATCGAATCCAAACCACCACAAACATGTCTTATTAAGACCACCAAACAACAAACACTCTACACGGTCAAACAACACGACCGTATGATAATTTTAGGGTTTATCGAACCTTACCCGAACCACACGCAAACTGCACCCAGTACACACGCGGACACACCCTGGTACACACGGCAGTACACGCGGTACGCACGGAAACGACCCAAACGCTGCCCGACACACACACGGGTGATCAAACACGAACGTGAACACAACCTTCAGCTTTTGACAAACACTATCCTCAAAAATCAGAGCCAAACTTCAAATCAAACGAAGAGAAACACTAAAGTTCAATCGATTCTTACCTAGAATCTCAACCCGCCAACCTTAACTTTTGATTTCGCAAATCCGACGAAGAACGAAGAACGAAGAACGAAGAACGAAGAACGAAGAACTCTCTGCCTCTTGCTCTCGCTCTCTCTCTCTCTTGTTTCTCTCTAAGTGGCGGAAATGGGAAAAGAGAAGCTCAAGGCCTCTTATATATATAGGCATATATGCATTAAATGCCCAAAACCCTAGCCTTGGAGAGAAAGGCATACGGTTTACTCCAAACCAGCCCTTAACCAGCCCTTAACCAGTCCCCAAACCGCCATTTAATATATGATCCACGGCCCAAAGGCCCAATATCAACAACTCAAACTCACGGCCCATTAACCAACAATCTAGCCGAAACTCGACCCAAGGGTGGTAAAACGTGACCCACGGGTCAATCTGCCGAAGCCCTCCATGCCTTAGGCAATTTTCTTAGTTTTTCCACACCATGTTCGAACCAACCTCACTGCCACTCGTACCAAAAATATAAACGCGGATCACCGGTGTTACAATTCTCCCCCACTTAGCATCGATTTGTCTTCGAATCAGCTCAAGCCTTACCCTTTCTCTTAGGTGCTTCCACCTCTTGCTTCTCGAACCACTTAGGAAACTTTTCCTTCATTGACGTTTCTGGTTCCCACGTGATCTCTTCCTCACCATCGCAATCCCATACGACCTGAATCAACTTGATCTTTTTCCTTCGGTCTACTCGAACTCTCCGGTCAATGATCCGACAGGTCTACCTTCCACGGTCAGATTAGGCTGCAAATCTGCCGGAGGATTTACAACCACGTTTTCACCGTTTACCATGCATTTCCTTAGCATAGAAACGTGAAACACCTTATGGAAAGCTTTCAAAGCCGGTGGCAATTCCAACTTATACGCCACTGCACCAATCCTTTCCACAATCTGATACGGTCCCATGTACCTCGGACTCAACTTAGCCGTCTGACTAGACCACTTTTTACCCTTGTAGGTAACCATCTTCAAGTAGACCATATCCCCAACCTCAAAAGTCAGCTCTCTCCGGCGCTTATCCGCATAACTCTTTTGCCGGTCCTGAGCTTCCTTAAGCTTTACTCTTAAAATTCGGACCTTCTCAGTCGTATCGTCTACGAAATCTCTACCAAAGATACTCCTCTCCCCCACTTGTGTCCAACAAAGGGGTGTACGACAAGGTCTACCATACAAAGCCTCGTACAGTGACATGCCGATACTAGCTTGGTAGCTATTATTGTACGTAAACTCCGCCAACGACAAATGACTCTCCCAGTTTCCAACCCAATCTAGGATTGCCGCTCTTAGCAAATCCTCTAGAGTCTAAATTGTTCTCTCGGACTGTCCGTCCGTCTGAGGATGATACGCAGTACTCATGTGAACCTTGGTTCCAAACCGTCTCTGCAACACCCTCCAAAATGCCGAAGCAAACTTAGAATCCCTATCAGACACAATACTTGCCGGAACTCCGTGCAATCGCACAATCTCCTTCACATAAATCTCTCTCCTATCTGTCATTTCGGTTAACTGCCAAGAAATGTGCCGATTTGGTCAATCGGTCCACGATGACCCAAATCGCATCCTTACCATCACACATCGGTAACCCTGTGACAAAATCTATCGTGATCATGTCCCACTTCCACTCGGGAATCGGTAACTTCTGTAGTCAACCTCCCGGAACCTGATGTTCAGCCTTAACCAACTGACACGTCGGACAACTCGCAACCCAATTGGCAACATCTCTCTTCATTCTTACCCACTGGTAGTATCTCTTCAGGTCACGATACATCTTAGTTGCTCCCGGATGAATGGAGAACTTAGACTGGTGTGCTTCCTTAAGGATCTCGTCCTTTAACACCTTATCACTAGGAACACACACTCGACCATTCACCAAAATCGTACCATTATTCGAAATCTGATACTCGGTCTTATCATTCTGAGCTGTCTGATTCAACTTCTCATCTTTTTCCTGGGCTGCTCTGACACGAGTCAACAGATCTGCCTGATCTGATGCTCCCAAACCCAACGGTTCAACCTCATCAGTCAAAACTGCTAGACGCAAAGCACTCACCATGCTTACCAACGACTCCAAATCCTTTTCCGAAGCCACCACTGCACGTTTACGGCTTAGTGCATCGGTCACGGAATTGGCCTTACCCGGATGGTATTCGATAGACACGTCGTAGTCTGCTACCAACTCCATCCATCTACGGTGCCTAAGGTTCAACTCGGGCTGAGTAAAAATATACCTCAAGCTCTTATGGTCGGTGAAGACCTGAACCATACCACCGTAGAGATAGGATCTCCAAATCTTTAAGGCAAAAACCACCGCTGCCATCTCTAGATCATGGGTAGGGTAGTTTCCTTCATACTTCCTTAGCTGCCTAGACGCATAAGCAATCACCTTACCCTTCTGCATCAGAACACAACCCAGACCCATCCTTGAAGCATCCGTATACACCACGAACTGTTCACCCGGCTCGGGCAATACTAACACCGGTGCACTGGTTAGCATCCTCTTAAGTGTCGAGAAACTCTTCTCACACTCGGCTGCCCACACGAACGGAACATCCTTTCCCGTTAGCTGTGTCAGAGACTTGGCCGTACTAGCAAATCCCTTCACGAATTTCCTGTAGTACCCAGCCAATCCGAGAAAACTCCTTACCTCAGACGCATTCTATGGTCTTGGCCACTCCTCTATGGCCTTGATCTTTCCTGGGTCAACGGACACTCCCTTGTCCGAGACGATATGACCCAAAACCCAATCTCCTTCTTCCAAAAGCTACACTTGCTGAACTTGGCGAACAACTTCTATTCCCGCAACCTGCTCAACACCTTCTCCAAATGTACTCGGTGTTCATCTCGGTCTCTCGAGTACACCAGAATGTCATCGATCAAGATGATGACAAACTCGTCCAAATACTCCCTGAACACGTTGTTCATGAGTTTCATAAACGCTGCCGGTGCGTTAGTCAACCCAAACGGCATCACCACGAACTCGTAATGACCGTACCTCGTCCTAAAGGCGGTCTTACGAACGTCCTCCTCGGCTACCGAAATCTGATGATAACCCGAAGCCAAATCGATCTTTGAAAAATAGGTAGCACCCTTGAGTTGGTCCAACAACTCATCAATCCTCGGCAAAGGATACATGTTCTTCACGGTTACCCGGTTCAACCCGCGGTAATCGATACACAATCGGAAACTCCCATCTTTCTTCTTCACGAACAATATCGGTGCTCCCCACGGTGAACTGCTCGGACGAACAAAACCCTTGTCCACCAACTCACTGAGCTGCTTCTTCAGCTCGGCCATCTCAGCAGGCGCCATCCTGTACGGTGCCTTAGAGATCGGAGCCGTACCAGGCTCTAACTCAATGGTGAACGGATCTGACCTTGCCGGTGGTAGTTCGGTCAACGACTCGAACACATCCGTGAAATCCCTTACCACTGGAATCTCCCCCAACTCGGCAATCGGTCCCTCATCACCCGTAGTGATGGTAGCCAGATAAACTTCACACCCTTTCTCGATCAACTGCCCGGCTTGGATAGCTGATACGATCAAACTGCTCGGCGAAGTCTGAATCCCTTGAAACACAACTCTCGCGTTGCCCTTCTCGAACCAAACACGCCTCCGGTGACAGTCTAGATGCGCCTTATACTTATCGAGCCAATCCATGCCCAAAATTACATCGTAGAACTTGACACGACAAACCCTCAAGTCTGTCGGCATATCGATCCCATCGATCATCACCGAGACATTCATGACCATTCCGTAGGTCATCATCACCTGTCCACCTGCTGCTTGGACCATTCCCATCTGATCCACCGGTTCCTTCACGAACCCACCTTTTCCTACTAACTCCGGATTAACAAAACAATGTGTTGCTCCCGAATCGAACAACACATGAGTCGCTAACCCGCCCATACAAACAGTCCCTACACATTCAGACATGCACCCCGAGTAGTGGTCACCTTACCCCCACTCCTGGGCTTATCCCATTTCGGTTTCTGCCCGGAAACATTCCCACTCTTAGCATACGGCGCTGCTGGAACCGTCTGCTTCACCATACCAAGCTGCCTTGCTTCTTCGTCCAACCCGGACTCCAAAGCTGCTGCCTTCTCTACTAGCTCGGTAAGCGTAGTAAAGTTGCTCATCCGGACACGGTTACGGAGATCAATCCGCATAGCCCTCGTGAACCAACGGATACGAGCATCCTCATCCTCCATATGCCGTCCAGCATACTTTCTCAGCCTGTTGAACTCCACTTCGAGCTCCCGGATGGTCATACTACCCTGACGCAACTCCAAGAACTCACTCTCCAACCTGTCAGCTGCTTCCGGTGGGAAATACTTAGCCCGAAATTCCCCACGGAAAACTTCCCACGAACAATCTGGGTTCAGTATCCTCCCGGATACACCCATCCACCAATCGTAGGCCTTCTCACCCAAGAAGTGCACTGCAATGTCCTTCTTGTAGTCCTCCGGGCAACGAATAGAGACGAAGTTCCTCTCCATCCTCGACTTCCACTCGTCTACCTCCACCGGATCAGAACCACCCTCAAACTTCTTGGTTCCCAATCTCACCATGTGCTCCATCATGGTCAGGTAGGACGGAACTACTCCAACCGCCCCTTGAACCACTGCCGGTTGTACCACGTCTGCTGGTGGTACCACCTCCACTGGTGCCTCCACTCCTGTGCTTATCCCATTTCCGTTTCTGCCCAAAAACGTTCCCACTCTTAGCATACGGCACTGCTGGAACCGTCTGCTTCACCATACCAAGCTGCCTTGCTTCTTCGTCCAACCCAAACTCCAAAGCTGCTGCCTTCTCTACTAGCTCGGTAAGCGTAGTAAAGTTGCTCATCCGGACACGGTTACGAAGATCAATCCGCATAGCCCTCGTGAACCAACGGATACGAGCATCCTCATCCTCCATATGCCGTCCAGCATACTTTCTCAGCCTGTTGAACTCCACTTCGAGCTCCCGGATGGTCATACTACCCTGACGCAACTCCAAGAACTCACTCTCCAACCTGTCAGCTGCTTCCGGTGGGAAATACTTAGCCCAAAATTCCCCACGGAAAACTTCCCACGAACAATATGGGTTCAGCATCCTCCTGGATACACCCATCCACCAATCGTAGGCCTTCTCACCCAAGAAGTGCACTGCAATGTCCTTCTTGTAGTCCTCCGAGCAACGAATAGAGATGAAGTTCCTCTCCATCCTCGACTTTCACTCGTCTGCCTCCACCGGATCAGAACCACCCTCAAACTTCTTGGTTCCCAATCTCACCATGTGCTCCATCATGGTCAGGTAGGACGGAACTACTCCAACCGCCCCTTGAACCACTGCCGGTTGTACCACGTCTGCTGGTGGTACCACCTCCACTGGTGCCTCCACAACAGCAGGTGCTGGTGCAACAACTGGCAACCTTGCCAAGATCTGGGTCAAGGCACCCAACATTAGCCCAAACTCCTCCCGAGTTGGGCCATCTGCTGCAGCCTGAACATTGGCTGCATTCACACCCACGTTCTCCACATTCTGACCAGTCTCAACGTGATCGTCACCCTGACGGTCCTCCCCATGATCAGAACTCCTAGCCACACTGTTCTCAGTGTTACTCGCGGCTGCTGCCGTACTTCTAGTCTTTCTTCCGTTACGGTTAGCCATCTACAACCAAACCAGATGATATATACTAAGTTAGTGGTGAACTAACTTAGTAACACATCTACAAACAACAAACACCAAGACTTACCGCGAGACAGCTGGAAGGATGGATTAGACAGCCCACTAAAACCCCATGCAAATACATTCAATCCTAGAATGAACCGTGCTCTGATACCAACTTGTGACACCCTAACCCGGAGAACCTAACCGAGGTTAAGATACCAGGGAACACATGCCAATGACCGTACTAAACTTAGTAGAAATTTCGGCCAATCCTTAAACCATTTCAATTCAATTCGATCTCAAAATAGCGGAAGACTAACAACCTAAGCGGGCTCGCAAACATGCATAGGAAATAACCAGAGTATTTATTTCAACTTCAAACAAGGTTCACAAACGATAGTGGTTCCATAACTAAACACCTTAACAAACGAAATCATGTTCCAAACTTAAGCAATAACGAATCAGACCAACCAATGTCAAACAAATGCTTAAACAAACATAAACCCCGTCCTAATCCATCCCCTCCTTTCCAGCCTTGTCTCGCGTGCTCCTTAACCACTTCCATTATCTGCCACCATGAAAGGGGGCATAAACAAACGAATTTGCTTGAGATCGGTCATCCCGTCTCACCAGCTAACATCCAACATTATTTATACAACAATCATAAGCCATTATTGCATTTAACATCCATATCAACGTAATAACACACACCATGTCAAACGTAATATCATACCAATCTCAACATCAAACATCTAACATCAAACATCGAACATCGAACATCTAACATCAAACGTACGCGAACGTACCAAACCGTGTTGATCAAACACCAAACATGATTACGTGTGCACACCAACATCAACCGTATACATAAGTATACCTATACACCGAAGTGTATCTGCCGTACACGAACGTACCAAACCGTATACATAAGTATACCTATACACCGAAGTGTATCTGCCGTACGCGAACGTACCAAACCGTATACATAATTATACCACCATACACCGAAGTGTATCACCTCAAACACAAACAAGACTCCATGAGCCATACAAACAACCCTAGACATTAGCTACGGTTACGAACTCACCTTAGCAACAAACGATTGATGAATCCCTTCCTAGTACGCTCTGCCAATTAGAAGCCGTACACGTTCACCTAGATTCATCGAATCCAAACCACCACAAACATGTCTTATTAAGACCACCAAACAACAAACACTCTACACGGTCAAACAACACGACCGTATGATAATTTTAGGGTTTATCGAACCTTACCCGAACCACACGCAAACTGCACCCGGTACACATGCGGACACACCCTGGTACACATGGCAGTACACGCGGTACGCACGGAAACGACCCAAACGCTGCCCGACACACACACGGGTGATCAAACACGAACGTGAACACAACCTTCACCTTTTGACAAACACGATCCTCAAAAATCAGAGCCAAACTTCAAATCAAACGAAGAGAAACACTAAAGTTCAATCGATTCTTACCTAGAATCTCAACCCGCCAACCTTAACTTTTGATTTCGCAAATCCGACGAAGAACTCACGAAGAACGAAGAACGAAGAACGAAGAACGAAGAACTCTCTGCCTCTTGCTCTCGCTCTCTCTCTCTCTTGTTTCTCTCTAAGTGGCGGAAATGGGAAAAGAGAAGCTCAAGGCCTCTTATATATATAGGCATATATGCATTAAATGCCCAAAACCCTAGCCTTGGAGAGAAAGGCATTCGGTTTACTCCAAACCAGCCCTTAACCAGCCCTTAACCAGTCTCCAAACCGCCATTTAATATATGATCTACGGCCCAAAGGCCCAATATCAACAACTCAAACTCACGGCCCATTAACCAACAATCTAGCCGAAACTCGACCCAAGGGTGGTAAAACGTGACCCACGGGTCAATCTGCCGAAACCCTCCATGCCTTAGGCAATTTTCTTAGTTTTTCCACACCATGTTCGAACCAACCTCACTGCCACTCGTACCAAAAATATAAACGCGGATCACGGGTGTTACACATTGCCTTCTGCTAGTCTCTTGGGCTTTGCTTCCCTTGTTTGGACTTAGTTTTCGTTGAGATTCGTTTTCATGATTTTATGGCTATGGATTGGGTTTAATCCCCTACCAGCTATCGACTTTGTGTAACATCAGTTTCATATATAATTGATTTAGATGGAAAAAAAAAAATCTGAAATTTATTGAAGTGTTGAAACTGAATTTTTTTGAATGCATACGGAAGAATTGAAAAATACAGTCTTTATAAGCAATAAATTGTAGTTATAAGCCATTTAAATTTTGTAAAAAAAAATCTTTTTAAAATACAAAAACAAAAAAGTCAGAACAGCTCTCTTTAAGTGGACCGTTTGCTCATTGTTGGTACTTGGTACCTTTTAAAAATTCTGCATGTGGTTCATGCTTTTCTTCAATAATTTGTATTGCAAGTGGTACAAATAGATTTTTTATGGATAAATTCAAAAATACCATTTTGACTGTTAATTTTTAAAAATGTCATTATGACTTATCTGTTTTTAAAAATGACATTTATTAAAGATTTTTAAAATTCTAAATCTTAAAAAAAGTTTTGATTCCTAACAAACCCTAAATCCTTAAAACTAAATTCTAATATAAAATAATTAATTTAAATATAAATAATATTTTAAATAAATAATATAATTTTAGTGACATTTTTTAAAAGAGTTTAGAAAGATAACATCTTTGAAAAATGGTTTTTCAAAAATAGCATTTTTCAAAACTTCTCTTTTTTATTATTTAATTAGTAAATATTTGCAGAATTTCTTTTGACTGACTGCTCTATTTTTCTTTAATCTGCTTTTGTCCAGTTTATCCATTCAAAGCCTAAATATGATGTGGTTTAACCATTCTCATTAGGCGTGGAATATCCGGGATCCAGTATCCGATCCGTTATCTTTTCCTATCAGCTCCGGAAATACGGATATCCGGGACGTCCGGATCCGGATCCACATAGTAAAATTTCAGAGTCCGGATATCCGGATCCGGATCCGGATCCGGATCCGGATCCGGACGTATTAAATATATTAAAACCATATAGTTTTACATATATTAAGTTATTTATATATAAAAATATATGCATATATATTGATTTTAGTTCTTTTCTAATATATCATATTTATTTTGAAAAAATTATTAAAAAAATAATTTATAGTTTAAATTTATAAATTTTTTAACTTTTAGTGTTTTAATTTAATTATTTAATTATTTTTTCTGGATCCGGATCCGGATATCCGCGGATATCTTATTTTTTTGTCGGATATCTGAAGTCCGGATATCCGGAAGTCACGGATTCAGATCCGAATACTTTTTCCACGGATCCAACAGATCCGGATCCGGATCTAGATACTCTTAAATTTCCGGATATCCGGATTCGTCCCATTCCTAATTCTCATTCATGTGGACCATTTTTAACTATTATTTTTATAGTTTTTTCATTTATTAGAGTAAAAAAAAATTAAAATTAAAATATAGTGCCTCTATCAACATTCTTAATTTTGCTTTTAAAATCTTATACTTTTGTCGGTTATCAAATAAAATATATTTTTATTGTATTTATAAATTAAAATTTCTAAAATTAAATATTTTTGTAATAGATTTTAGTTATATAATTATTTAGAAGTATTATATGTCATGCTTATTAATATTTTATTTATTATGTTGTAATTAAAACACTAAATAATGTTGTAGTAATAATAAAAAATTATATATATAGTTTACTATTAAATTTAAAAAATTGCATGTTTAAAAATGCAATAATAAATAATTGTACTTTTTAATTGAATATAATTTATTATAAATATTTAAATAATTTTATCTAAACTTTGTGTGTTGAGCATTTTTGACTTTTTTATTACTCGAATATTTGTCATGCACTATTTGTTATCTGCTTTCACCATTCAAACATATATTTTGGACTGTTTGATCTACTTGATCTATACTTATACCGTCTGATCCGCTCGATCCGCTTTTGTTTTGCCGGATCCGTTTGATCCGTTTAATCTGTACCGCCTGATCCGCTTTTACCATTCGAAACCTTTAATTTTTTAAATATAAATAATGGGTAGTTCATTTAACTTGTGAATAGAAACACAACTATGGTTTCTCCTCTTTTTGGTACCGACCGTCTAAAATCTATAACCTCATTCACACCTAAGCAAACAAATATCTAAGGGTCTGGATGTTTAGATAGATAAATATTGAAAAAGATAGAGAACTGACAATCGAACTTCTGAAGAATTGTTTGAATTTATGCAAAAATTAAAGAAAATTTATAAGGATGAGGAAGATTATTGGTAACAAAAAAGTCGGACAATATGGATGCAGGTGAGGGATATCAATTCTAAATTTTTTTCATGCACATACAAAACAAAGAAAGACACGTAATCAGATTATTGGTTTATATAATACAGTAGGCGGGTGGGTCAGTTTTGAGGAAGAAGTGGAACAAGTTGCAGATACTTATTTTGAAGAGTTTTTTCAAAAAAATTCACCAACGAAATTTGAGGAAGTATTAGAAAAAGTGCCAACGATGATTACAAATCAGATAAATGACTCATTAACGGCGATGACAACGAAAGAAGAGGTTAAAAGGGCTTTATTTTTGATGCATTCGGAAAAGGCACCAGGGTCGGACGGGATAACTGCACTATTTTTCTAACGGTCTTGGCATATTATCAAATCGGACATTCTCAAGTTAGTCAATGAGTTCCTACGGACAGGAACCTTTGACCGCAAATTAAATATGACAAATATCTACTTAATTCCTAAGACGGACAGACCCACCAGGATGACAGAATTGAGACCTATAAGTCTCTGCAATGTCGGATACAAAATCATATCAAAGGGTTTGTGTCAACGGCTGAAAAATGTGCTACCGGATCTCATATCGGAAACACAGTCGGTGTTTGTTGCCGGTCGGCTAATCACAGATAATATTTTGATTGCTCAGGAAATGTTCCACGGATTGAGAACAAATAAGGCGTGTAAGAATAAATTTATCGCCGTTAAAACATATATGAGCAAAGCCTACGATAGAGTGGAATGGCCTTTTATTGAGAATCTTCTTCGGAAAATGGGTTTTGCGAAAAAATGGATTAGTTGGTGATGTGGTGCATTAAGTCGGTTCAATACAAATTTCTCCTCAACGGATAAGCGAAAGGACACATACTCCCAGCGCAGGGACTACGGCAAGGGATCCTCTATCCTCGTATCTATTTATATCGTGTACGGAAGCATTGATTGCGAGCGTACGAAAGGCGGAACGGAAAAAGAAACTAACGGGTCTGAAAGTTGTGAGGGCAAGCCCGGCGGTATCGCATCTACTTTTTGCAGATGATAGCCTTTTCTGTAAGGCATATAAGGAGGAGTGTCAAACACTCCAGGATATTCTTAAGCAATATGAAACGACATCAGGAAAATAAATAAATTTCTCCAAGTCATCAATACAATTCGGACATTCGGTGGATACAATGGTTAGGGAGGAGATACAATGGGCATCGGAGATGGCATCGGAGATATCGACGATAGGGGAAATGGGTACCTACCTGGGTATTCCCGAAAGTCTGGGAGGGGTAAAGACGAAAGTTTTTGCTTTTGTAAGGGATCGATTACAGGACATAATAAATGGATGGACCTCGAAGTTCCTCTCAAATGGGGGCAAATAAGTTCTTATAAAGTCTGTGGCAGCAGCTCTGTCAACGTATGTTATGTCTAGTTTCAGATTGCCAAAGGCCATAAGCACTAAACTAACCAGTGCAGTAGCACAATTTTGGTGGAGTTCTATTGGGGGTCAAAGGGGTATGCACTGGCTAGTTTGGAAAAAATTATGTCAAGGAAAACAAGATGGAGGTCTCGAATTTCGAACAATTGAAGCCTTCAATATGGCTCTTCTAGCAAAACAGCTCTGGCGACTAATGGACAACCCGAAGTCCCTTTGTGCAAAGGTATTCAAAGGATGCTACTTTCAGAAATTCAATCCGTTGGATTCAGGTAAATCCTACTCACCATCATATGGCTGGCAGAGTATTATGTCGGCTAGACCTTTGGTAAAAAAATGGCTTATTAAAGAGTTGGTTTGGAACCTCTATTTCGGTATGAAAGGATCCTTGGATACCGGCTCAACACCCGAGGTAAGCCACTTGCAAAACCATTAACTATTACCTATTATTCATGGTCAATCATTTGATTGATCCTCATACAAGGACATGGAATATGGATCTGCTAAATGCGATCATTATCCCAAAGAATGTGAAAATCATTCGTGGTATCCCGTGGGGGACATCTTAAGACCCGGTTTCTTAGGTTGGCATCATACAAAATCCGGCAAATACATGGTTAAATTGGGATATAAAATTGAATAAGGTAGTATGACTACAGATCATATCAAAAAATCGGGCCGTTGCATGCGCAGTCGTGGAAGATTCAATGTCCACCTAAATCGAGACACTTTTCTAACAAGTTATTACGGGATGTTTACCGGTTAGTGTGAACCTAAAAAACAGGGGTATACGGTGTGACACATAATGTGCCCGCAGTGGAATGGAAGAGACCATAAATCATGTTCTTTTTGAATGCCCTCTAACATTTCAGACATGGGCCCTGTCAACAATCCCTACGGCTACTAGAATTTTCCCGGCATCATCCATTTTCACTAGTATGGACTTTTTGTTCTGGCGAGTGCCTCCCGGAAATCAGGATCAACGGTTTCCATGGATTATATGGTATATTTGGAAAGCACGAAATGACAAGATTTTTAGAGGATTGGATGTGGACCAACATCTTGTTCTATGGAATGCGGAGACGGAGGCTTTCGTATGGGAGTTGGCTCAATCAGAGGAGCCGCTTCCACCAACGCATGATGGCGGACAAGAAACGGGACCTACAGATTACACGGGGTTAAAATGTTATACCGATGGCTCATTGAAAGAGTCGGATAAGTACTCAGGTATCGGATGGTATGTTTTTTCAGGATGAAGATGTCAAAATCTTGATGGGAGCTTGGAATCTAAGAAGGAGTCTTTCCCCGCTACACTCGGAGATTGAAGCTCTAGTTTGGGTAATGCAATGCTTGATTGACCTGCAGAAGACGGAGGTAGCTTTCGCAACCGACTGTTTTAATCTGGTGAATATGGTGTCTACACCGACAGAGTGGCCGGCGTTTGGTACCCACCTACCTTGAAGAATTAATGAAGCTAAAGGAGAAGTTTTCATTCTTTTCCCTATCACTCATTCCGCGCACTCTAAATTTCAAGGCTGACATGCTTGCGAATTGTGCCAGAATAGTTAATTTTGATATTTCTTATCTAAACTCATCACCACAGGTTTGGATAATTGAACCCTAGTAAGTAAGTTTATTATGCTGTTGACAAAAAAAAAGTATGAGATGAACAAAAAAAAATAAAAGAGTAATCGCGAATTGAAAAAAAAAGGTAAAAATAATATTCTTATTTTTAATTGATATAAAAGAAATAATTTTTTTTTAACATCCTACCATCATTAAAAAAATTTCACAAATACCACTAAAAGTTTAGTTTTTCCAAAAATCCAATAAACACTAAAAATAATTTTTAAGTGTTTATAATTTAATTTTTTGGGTTTAGAATTTAGTTTTTTAGGGGTTACGGTTTTGTTTTTAGGATTTAGGGTTTAGTTTTGAGGATTTAAAATTTTGTTTTAATTTTGTGGTATTTTCGGAAAAACAAAATTTTAGTGATATTTCTGAAAAATGTCCTGAAATAAACTAACCCCTTTCGACTGTAAGTTTGTGTATCCATCTAATAATTTGTTGGATTTTACACGGTTCATATGTTGGTGTCATATTTTTTTAGTATCCTTATCGTTCTTTGGGAAATCTCTTGTTTAGTTAATTATTAGTATTGTTGTATATTATGCTGTAATTCCATCATTTATTTTTCAATAGAATGTTCTTTCTAAAAAAAATTGTTGGATTTTGATGGTATCTTTTTATGGCATTAATAATTAGTATACTATTGTAATAATTATTAATTATAAAAATAGTAATAATTAGCAGTACCGTGAACGATATCTCTTTTTTTGTTTGTAGCGTTATCTTTAACTGCTATTTTTTACTTCTTTTAATTATTTTGGTTTTTTTTTCACCTTTTTTTTTTTCATTTTGTGACACCATTCGGTCAACATTTGTTTATTTAATTTGATAGTATAAATTAACAAAATGTATAGCATCCAGTCCATTCCACTATATTCCAAAAGTTAAACCATATATGCATGACTTTCTACATAAACAGTTATGTACTATATTAGACACGTGACTATAGAATAAGTATTTATTTGGTTAAATCAGAATATGCGTACAAATAGAAAGGTAATGTTTTGGGTTTCCGAAGAGGCAGCCAAAATTGTCACATCATCCTATCACCCTCTCTCTTTACTGTTCTTTTCAACAGTGTATTATTAAAAATATATCTAATCAACCCGCATAACGACAAACCAATCTCATTCATATTTTATTTGCAAAATTGTACCTTCCAATTTACAAGAGTCGAAAATAAGGAAACATATATTTTTACATAAAAACGACCATAATATTAGGACATAGGATACAGAAAAGCATATCCATTTTATGAACAATCCAACCCCCCCCCCCCCCAACAGCTGACATGAAGTTTTCCCAACTACCCAAATTTGGTATAAAAATAACCGCAACGACTTTTTTTTGTTTTCCTCATCTAAATTTGGAAAAATCGATCATTGTCTGTAATTCTACCCAAATTACAAATTTGAAAGTGGGACTAGAGAGAGGGGCTAAAAACTCTCATACCAATTTTTTTAAAACACCTCCCTTGCAAGTTAAGGTTGTGGATAAAAGTATCCACGTGAGGCATTGTCATTGGGAGGTTGTTGCCGGAAATGAGAGAATCCTGATGATGCTGCTGCAACTGAGAACAACGGCGATGGTGCGCCCGGCGGTGGTTGCGGTCTCACGGCGCTTGTTTGGCCCGGTCTTTGCCATCCCCAGTTACTCATCATCCCTTCAGCTTCAATTCTCTTCTCTGTTGCTCTTCCCTGAAACCAAAATATATATATATACACAATATTGTTTTCATTGCAATCCGTATGTTGCATTGGCCTTGTGTTATATGTTTTTACCTCTACGGGATTATTATAACTCGTGCATGCTCCGTTCCAGTAGACGCGATGGTCCGAGGATCCATGTGATCCATAAGGAAGAGGTGTATTCACCGGTTTTCCCATGAATTCGTTATCTATCTGCAGTTTTGTTTTAAAGACAATAAGGCAACGTTTTCCAAAACCCTATTCAATGATTTATGAAAGATTGATATTGGAAGTTACCCTCAAGCTAACTCCGCGCTGTGTTTCATAAGTATTAGAAGGGAAGTGAAAGAGCCTCCCGTTTTCCTTTGGGGCATTTCCGGACGACGAAAGAGAGATTCCCAAGTTGAGATCAAGTTTTTCATGACCACCTTCATAGAGAAAAACAATCAGATCCGTTTTATAGATTGAAATGGAAGTTTCAAATGATTAACCTTGGTCATTGGTCTCATTTTGGTACGAACTCAACTCGAAGTTGGTGACTGCTTCCCTACCATTGGAGTTGATAGCAGCCTTATCATAAGCCCTGTTTTCAAAGTAAATGTTCAGAAAGAGAGAAACCAATGTTGGATATTTGAAAACATATGAAGTTCTCAGAGGTATTGAATTATATAAAATGTTTAGATAGAAAAGGTTTCATGGCAAACAAGTAAAAATTCATGATCAATTAGGACCTTGCAGCTTCTACTTCGCTGTCGAACAGCCCAAGGTATATATACCTGCAATTTAAGCATTGTGATCTCCAAGATGAAAAAAAAATCACCATTGCTAAGCATTCTCTTTTCTATCAGCTAAACCTATTAAAGGTTCATTACTGAGAGACACCATTTTCCTAGTCTCATTTCAGAGAAACAACACTGAACAGACAAAAAAATTGAAGGTTTTCAGATCAAAGACAAAGTTTCTCACTTTTTACCAAGAAACTGCCCCATCCTAGCTTCCCATCTGCCACATTTGTGTAACGTAACGCCTCGATACTTTGAGCTTCCCCGTGAGAAACCGGTGCTTTGACGACGGAGTATGTGCACAAACTCTTCCTTGCTCAGGTTTTGTACCTGTTGAGGATTATAACCAAAAGTAAGGTTGCTACTTAAAAGAAGTGATCACACAGAAATTTACAAACTACATTCGTGTCACAAAACCTGTTTCATATCTTCCTCGTAATCGCTTAGAGTGAAGTTGATATCAGCATCAACGCCTCTGAATTTGATAGCAGCTCGATCATAGGCTCTGCATATATATATATATATATATATATATAAAGAAACTCAATGTTTATTCATGTAAACAAAATCCGAATCCAAAACAAAAGCTGAAGAATGATCTAAAATTACCTAGCTGCAGCATGAGCAGTATCAAAACCACCTACATGAAGCAAGAAGAAAGTTGAAAACGAATCAAGAATTATATGGTTATAGCAACGATCATGGAATTTTAATAAAAACTGAAAACAAACTTTTGTTACCTAAATAGACTTGTTTCCCACAATCCCTACAACAAGAAAAAAGTAGACAACTTTGATCAATTTCACTGATAAAAGTTGAATCGAGAATAATCAGTCGACGGTTTTTACCAAATATGTGATTCCCATCTTCCAGTTCTTCTGTAAAACGTGACTCCTCTATACTGCGAGCTTCTCGACCTTGGCCCTCTCCTGCTCTTTTTCACCTGAGCCGGGACCGGAGCTGTAGCCGGAGCCGGAGTTACCACTTTCGTTTCTCCGTCGCCGACGACACGGCTCGAGCTGTCGAAAGAGAGATCGATCCAGCTTCTAGAGCTCGATCCTTCGACATCTCGTAGATGTCCACAGTCTCCAGCCACCGGGAAAAACTCCTTAGTGACTCCGTCTATGGAGGCGAGGGTTTCGTCTCCTCCTCCTCCGCCACTGCTTCCGACTTTTAAAATATCGAAACTGAGAGTGAAGGCTCTCGTCGAGCAAGAGTCGTCGTCTCCGTCGGCATTGATTACCGACGACGTGGACGTCCCAGACTCTTCCAATCGATTCCCGGAACCGTCTGACGTCTGCCGATCCACATATGAGTCACCACCGTACTGAGTCGACTCGGGAGAGTCAGCGTCGAGATTAAGATCCAGCATCTTTTCTCGGGGAAAAAATCAACAAACGGCGAAGTTAACAATCAAGCTTCAAAAATTGCAACGAGCCACTATAAACCTCTCGATTTTTCACCAAATCCACAGACGAAATATTCTAGCAACCGAGTAGAATCACACTATCAGCGATCGTCTTTAAACCAACACGATCACATAATCACATGACAAGAACACGAAAAACGAAGAGCTCGAGAAAGAAAAAAAGGAGTATATAAATCAGATGATCGGAGTCGTTTTCCGACGGCAACGAGAGAGAGAGAGAGAGGAGATTTCAAAGCCCTAGCGGTTATAGCGACATTGGACGGAGAATTGTTTAGAAAAGACGGCGAGGAATGAGAAAGAGAAATTTAATCGCCGGGAAAAAAGTTACCGCCGGCGAGAGACTGTTAGACGGAGAAGATAGGGGGAGAGAAAAGAAGGAGACGTGTGAGGGAACATTTCAGACCCATTTTTAGAGGACAATCAAAATTTATAATAATAACATATTTATTTTCTCTCTCTATAACCATATCGGTAATGTGTATATGTTTATATTGTTGTTGGTCCTTTTTTGGCAGTGGTGCACCGGCTGAGCAGGTTCCCGGTCGTTATTTTTCACTTTTTTTTAAATTAATTTTCAAAATAAAGAAATATTTTCCAATTAATTCCCGTACGCACTGCTTTTGGTCAATGCTTTGGTACCGTCCGGTTCTAATTACAAATTAATTTAATTTCTGAGACCTGCCGTCAGCTTTATAGTATTTTACTAAGTATTTTATTTTATTTGGATGGTCTAATTAGGTTTTGGATTAGATTATGTAGGTTCTGGATTTAGTTAGGGTGCGGTATTTTAAGATTTTTTTTTTCGATTTCATTAAAAAGATAAGAAAAAACCCAATTAAGATAGATACAATCTACATGAAATATCATAAAATTCATTAAAGAATAGAACAAATATTTTTTAAAAGAGAGTAATAAATCCGAAGACGGTAGAACAAGCTCTCGCGTCTAGATCTATTAAAACATCCTACATTTTTGGCATAAAGTTTCGTAGGAATACATCCTGGCGAATCTAGCAAAATCGTTAGAAAGTGAATGTAACGTCCTAACTGGATTACTTTACTAGCCCTTTTAAAAAACAAATGACGAACTATCCAAACTACAAACATAATATAATAGACTACAAACAAAATCCTAGATAAACACCATCTCATATTATAATATAAAACATTAAAATTCATGTGGTCCAAAAGTAAAACACGTGGCTTAATTTTGTCCACATGATTCTCAAAAGGGACAACGGTGTTTGAAGTTTCTGGATCCGGAGCAACACGATGATCCGTCAGAACAGTAGCTACCCCTTCCCTAATCGCATTCGGGCCAACTCCCAAGAAGACATATTCAACCTCAACAGTCTCTTTCGGAGAGCTTCGAGATGGGTTTGTAATGTTTAGATCTTTTCCTTTCTATAAATTGCTCCGTCTGCAAAGAAGAAAAAGGTAAAACTATCGTCTTCGATCAAGCAATCCTCCGCAAGAAGTTGAGATCACCAGATCTGAAGACCAAAAAAATGGATCTGAGGTTGGAAGCAGAAGAGATTCCGAAATTTTGTACTAACAGTGATAGCCGGAGAAGAAAGCAAACAATAAATAGACAATAATATATACAACTCTCTCGGAGCCGGCGACGGGTGCTCCGTCGTCGGAGGCAAAAAGTGGTCGGAGTTCGGTATAAATATCAGAAGTTACAGATTTTGTAGAGAGAAGGAGGAGAAACGAGGAGCTGTAGACTCTTATAAGTACATAAACCGAGAGATTAAGATATTTCTTTAAAAGAAGTATTAAACCAAAATCAATTCAAATAAAATTTGGATTAAATTGTTTACATCATAAATAATTTGATCAAAATTTAATTTATATTATTTATTAAAATTTAATTTTATCTATTTTTACGAATCTAGATATCCGCGAATATCATAATTTTTTCCGCATATATGGATCTATGTATCTCATATTTGTTGAAAATTTTAGATTTAGGAATGTGAGAGGTACAAATTTTAAATGACGTGAGTTTTAGTTAGTTTTTTGATGAATTTAGATTAATTATAGAGAAATTTTGAGAAATGTCTCTTTTGAGATACCCTTTTTTCAAAAATGCCCCTCCTAAAACCTTTACAAAACTACCACTAAAATTATATCATTCACCGAAAATATTCTTTTTTACACATTGGGAAATGAGAGATCTCACCATCGAGTAACTAAAATCGGGATCTCACCGTCGATCTCGCCGGCGCTGATATCGGGATCTCGCCGTCGCTGATATCGGGATCTCGCCGTTGTTAGAATTGGAATCTTGCCATCGCCGTTTCTTCTTTCTTCTAGCTCTCTCTTTCCGCTTCTATAGCTTCACCTTCCATCACAAGATGTACATTTATTCTTAAGGTAAACTAACCTTCATTCTCATGAATTTTGTTAATTTCGTCTCGAATTTGGTCTCATGTTCTAGAGAATCGACAGATCTGTTTGGATTTATGAATTCGTTCTCCTTCGTTTGGGTCATTATATCATCGTTGTTTTCTACAGCATCTTTAGATTCAAATTAGATATTGTTTTAGTTTGATCTATCGACTAATCCGTTTGTTACATTATATTATCAGGTCCTAATGATTGAGTTGTATTCTATATGTGGAGTGTGGAAATTGACGAATAACACTCATTGGAAATTCATGTTTGATGTTGAAAGGGGAGGCTTTCTTAGTATCATTAATGAAGATATTAGTTTTAGTGATTTGGTTGGTGTTGTGTTAGAATATTTTGGGATTGATGGAGGGTGCAAATATTGTCAATATTAGTTATGCGTTACCCTCTAGGAAAGAGCTTCCCCCAATATTTATTAGGAACGATAGGCAACTGCAAGCTCTTATGAACAAGTTTGTAGAGAGTGGATGAGGTATTCATGTGTGACAGTGGAGGGGGTATTTTATCAAAAAAAAATTGCAGTTTATAACTTTGTTTATTAGATTTAGAAAGTTATCAAATTTTCTCTTACATGGACAAACAAACTCAAATCCGATGATGGAGACAAGGAACAACGAAATTAGTAATGATGTTCAGTTTTCCTAGAGTGTTACTGCTCCTGTTTCTACATGCTTTGTTGGGAATGAAGTATTACTGGCTTGTAAATATTTTATCACTTTGTTTATAAATAGATTTATCAAGCCAGCAAAATTTCTCTTACAGGGACAAACGAGCTCAAATCCGATGATAGAGAAAGACAACATTGAAATTAGTTTTACCGCTCCTGCTCCTACATGTCATGTTGGGAATAAGGTATTTTATCTAACGAATTCTTTCATTTACTATTATTTATAAGATTTAATAACTTTGTTTATAAAATCTTATAGAGTAAGCAAAGTTTCTATAAAGACAATTATTCAAAGGTTTTATAAGTTGGTTTATAAATCTTATAAAATCGTTATAATTTATGATGCAAGTTGTCAATAGGTTTTATAAGTTTGTTTATAAAACTTTGTAAAAACATTTATAACTAACAATAATTTTTATAAAGTTAGTTTATAAAAACCTTATAATTTATAAGTTATTAGGATTTATCTTATAAATTGGTCTATAAAATCGTTTTAATTTTTAAAAGTTGCATATTTTTGTTGCGTAGAAGAGATTGGACTCAACCAATAATGAAGTGTTTGGATCAGAGACGTCATCATTCTCTAGTATTGGCTGATACCTGAAGTGCCAGCTCCTGATGGAGGTCCAACTGGTTTTTCAAATTCATTTGATTGTAATGTTGATGCTTTGTATTGTAGAAAGTTGTTCAAGGACAAAAACAAAATGGGAAGACAATTGCAGATGTTTGCAATGAAGCATAGCTTTGAGTTTCGGACTTGCAAATCAGACATGACACGGGGTGTCCTTCATGCATTGATGAAAAAATGTAGTTGAAGGTTACGTGGAACTAGTGTTAATACATCAGAGAGTTTTGTTATTCGCAAGTATGTTAGTGAACACAGTTGTGATTCTTCCTTAAAGAATGTTAATCATCGTCAAACAAATGCAAAGTTTGAAGGAGGAAAACTTGCACTTAGACTTAAAGAGCTCATAGAAAAATTTAGACATAATCATGGAATTGGGATCTCGTATTCAAAGGCGTGGTGAGCTCAAGAACATGCAACAGAAGTTGCTAGGGGTACACCTACTGATGATTATGAGGTCTTACGGAGGTGGTTCCACATGGTAAATGTGAAGAATCCCGGTTCTGTCACTTTTATTGAGGTCAATGCTACTAATTTCTTTTGGTGTATCAGTTAGAGGTTTTAAGTTGATGAGGAAAGTGATTTCTATTGATGGTGCCTTTCTGAAAGCAAAGTTTAAAGGGACTTTGCTTGGTGCCTCAGCGCAAGATGGTAACTTTCAGTTGTACCCTATTGCTTTTGGCATAGTTGATTATGAGAATGATGCTTCATGTGACTAGTTTTTAAAGTGTTTGAAGGCTATAACCCTGATGATAAGGATTTAGTTTTTGTGTCTGATCGTGCAACATTTATTACGAACGCTCTTTCAATACATTATCCAGCTGCTCATCATGAGATCTGCACTTTTCATTTGGAAAAAACTTTGAAACCCGTTTCAGGGGTTCTGCGCTTATTCTAGTGGTGAGAGAGGCAGCTAAAGCTTACACAAAATATGAATTTGATCATATGTTCACTGAACTCTCTTATGCTGATCCAAAACTTGGAGATTACATGTGGCAAACGGATATCAAGAAATAGTCATGTGCTTAGGCGCCTTCCAATCGCTACAATATCATGACATCAAACCTAGCTGAGTCTCCGAACTCCATGTTGAAAGATAGTCGTGAGTATCCTATTGTGTGTCTTTTTGATACGATCATATATATTCTCACTAGATGGTTCCATGAGCAACGTGAACAGGGTATTCATCATAGGCACCCTGTTACTATAAATGTGGGGAAGAAAATGAAGGCATCATATAATGATTATTTACGCTGGCTTGAAGTGGCTCAAGTGAATCAATCTGAGTTTGAGGTGAAAGGAGATCGGTTGAAACATGTTGTGAATTTGGAAAAAAGACGGTGCACATGTTGTGTGTTTGATATTGAAAAATTTCCTTGTGCTCATGGAATTGCGGCTGCAAAACATGGTCCCGTTAGTGAAAACAACTTTGTTGATGAGTTTTACTCCAATTAAAGGTATTATCTCTTTTGTTTGCGTTGATTACTGTTTTTTTTTAATAACTAAGCTTTAATATCGTCTTACAGATAGACACTAGCATATTCAGAAAGTATTCATCATGTTGGTGATATGGCATTTTGGGACATTCCAGCTAATGTTGCTGCTTTTGTTTTTCTACCACCATCTACTCGTATCCCTAGTGGCAGGCGGAAGAAAAAGAGAATATTTTGTGTTTGGGAGCATGGAAAGTCTCAAACTAAATCAAAATCCTACAAATGCGATAGGTGTGGTCAGAGTGGATACAAGAAAACTAGTTGTGTGGTTCCAATCTAGTTCTATGTTTGTTTTTACATGAAATTGAATATATGTTTTTGTAACCCTCATTTGCACAGATTATTTTAAGTTTTAAACACTTATTCTTAGGTTTTATAAGCTGGCTTATAAAAACCTCATACATGGTCTTTTTACATTTTTTATAAGTTGCTTTATAAACAATTTTATAAATCATATTACTTAGTTTTAAATTGTTGTTCTCTATGAATTTGTTCACACTGAATACATGTGTTGATGAACTGAGTTAATTTTTATAAATTAGTTAATAAAATATTTTAAATACCTTATAAAACTTACAAAACTTATAAATACAGTTTTATAAATCAGCTTATAAAACCATATAAATATCTTATAAAACTAACAAAACTTTATAAAATACATGTGTTTGATGAAACACCGAGGTTAATTTTATAAATCAGCTTATAAAACATTTTAAATACCTTATAAAACTTAAAAAATCTTATAAATACATGTGTTTGATGAAACAATGATGTTAGTTTTATAAATCAGCTTTAAAAACTTATTAAATACATTATAAAACTTAAAAAACTTTATAAATACTGTTTTATAAATCAGTTTATAAAACCTTTTAAATATCTTATAAACTTACAAAAGCTTGTAGACCTTGTTTTATAAAAATTGTTATCCCATGATTTAAAGAAGTTTTATAAAAAAACATATTCGTTTTACAATAACAGTACAAACCATATTCATTTTATAATAACAGTACAAACCATATTCGTTTTACAATAACAGTACAAATCATATTCGTTTTCCAGTCTACAAAATAAAAAGCTGAATGAAAAGAGGATTGGAAAAAAGTTAGTTAAGTTTAAAAAAACTTAAACAAATATGGTTGTTGATTTAGCGTTGTGTTTATCCCATGCTCCCTACAAATGTTAATGAAACACCAATAAGACTCAGTTTCAAAAGTTACAAAATTATTTTTAATAGAGATAACTATTAACACCAATATTTATAAACTTGAAAAGTTTTGTTGCCACGTATTTCTGTTTTGTAGGAGCACCAAACTGTTTGTCCAGATGAGTAACAAGCATTGCCACATTGAACGATTTTCTAGCCACCTCTTGATCCCTCAACTTGAAATAATAAACTTTCTTCCATTTATTCTCGGGCCAAAAAATATGTAACGTAAAACTTCCAAATTTATAAGTCGTTAGTTATGTTTACAATACAACTTATCAGTATTAAAACTTATCTGTTCTAGTGACGAAATCATATCTTTAAAGCTCTTGTCTGTTGCCCACGTGTCGACTTTATTGTCAAGTATCTTCATTTCTTCCGGATCCAATATGTCATATTCCACCTGCGTAGCAGTTGTTTGAGCTAATACAATAAAAACCAAGTAAGATTAGATGTTATTTTAAATTAAATCCTTACAAATACAATTTTATAAATTACTGCGCCAAGACAAATATCCGTTTTGTTAAACAACATCTCGTTAACAAACGATCAACCAGATCACTCAGAACAAATTTTTCTCCCTCCATCCAGACATAAGGATCCTTGACTGGATCTTTTCCCTTCTGATGTGGTTCTCTATGAATTTGTTCACACTGAATACTTGTGTTGATGAAACAATGAGTTAGTTTTATAAATTAGTTAATACAACCTTTTGAATACCTTATAAAACTTACAAAACCTTATAAATATAATTTTATAAATCAGCTTATAAAACCTTATAAATACCTTATAAAACTTACAAAACCTTATAAATATATGTGTTTGATGCAACAATGAGGCTAGTTTTATAAATCAGATAATAAAACCTTTTAAATACCTTATAAAACTTACAAAACCTTATAAATACAGTTTTATAAATCAGTTTATAAAACATTTTAAATACCTTATAAAACTTACAAAACCTTATAAAATACATGTATTTGATAAAACAATGATGTTAGTTTTATAAACAGCTTATAAAACTTACAAAACCTTATAAATACAGTTTTATAAATCATCTTATAAAACCTTTTAAATATCTTATAAAACTTACAAAAATTTATAAATACATGTGGTGAGAAAGAATTCCCTCATTGAGAATCGTATGGGCTGTGAATCAAATGTGAACCACAGATCTTCTCCTTTCGTCAACACCCTCCACTGCATCAAGAAGTGGAAAAGTATAGCTGAAAACTTAATTCCACTTCTTTTTCTAAGGGTTACAACATGGTTGAGGAAAGATTCTTCAATACGCCTAAACTATGTCTCTCCTAACGCTGCAACAACTATATCGACTAAATTCAGATTCAGATTTCAAAACCCGGATTATAGATCCGAGGAGGTAAGCGTAATATTTCCATTGAATCATTGGTGCCCATCTGATCATAACATAAACATAACAATCAACAAGGAGAACATCAATAAGAAAATCATGAATAGATATGATAACATATTCTTCTACAGTCCCCATGCAAATCTACAGTTTTCTCTGTAAACATCACTATTATAATGACACTTCCAAGTCTGGATCAGAGAAAAAACAACTACAAAAAATTCTTAGTTATATTGAAACTTCCTTTCAAAAATATGAGCAGCATTTAAGATTACAGATAGCAAGCAAGATCAAACAAGATCATCCCAACCCAACGAGACAATGTTTATCAAAAATCAAAAACATAGATGATAACAAGATCATCTATAAATCGAGAATATTTGTCAACAAAATAAACCTCAAATTCAACCCAGTTTTGACCTGAGTCTCAGATCGTTGAAATCCATACTAGAAAAAACAAATTGAAGCGTGATTTTAACAAATTGAAGTGAGATTTTGACAGATTGATCGTACCTTTATGGATCTGGGAAATTGCATGGCGAAAGTCTCAGATTTTAGGGTGAAAGTCTCGGATTTTAGGGGAAAATCTTGGATTTTAGGGCAAAAATCACAGCAAATATCGGCAAAACAAGACATAGCACGATGAATCTCGACAGAGCACAATGATTCTCGACGGAAATCGATGATTCTTGTCGGAGCACGATGTCGACGTAGATATTTGGTTGTCGCAAGATTGACGAGAGAGAAGATGAATTTTGGAATTTAATGGTTCTCATTAAATAAGGACAACTTAGTCAATTTACACATTAATAAGGGATATTTTTAAAAATGAACAGCTGATTATGGCACTTTTGAAAATTGGTACATCAAAAATGGCGTTTTTTAGATTGTCCCTTAATTTTTTTTTTTTTTTGTCAACAAATTGTCCCTTAATTATATGAAAGTTATTGTGATTTTTTAAAATCTTCAAAAATATAACTTAAAATCCTAAAAGTTATATTTCTAAATTTTTTTAATTAAAAAATTTCACTGAACACTTTAAATTAATAAAATCCCAATGACCATAATACGTCTAGAGGAAATTTGTAAAAATATTCTTTAAATTTGATGTATTTTGAAAAGTAACTCATCTTGACAGAACTTCAGAGTTAAACGTGCTTGAGGTGGAGCAATTTCAGGATGGGTGATCAAATGGAAAGTCATTTCCAGTACCATGTGAGTGAGGAAAAAACATGGGGAAGATCTCTTGGTGATTTGCATGGTCAGTAAACAAGTCTTTCGAGCCTCCTGAAGTAGTGCACGACCCTCAGACGAGAGTAGAGTCCACATGCCGAAAAAAGCGTGGGAACCCACAGACCATGGCGGTTGTAGCATCACAATATAAATTTTCATTTGTTTACTCTGTTTTTATTTGTTGGTTACTGTTTAATTTGGATATAGAGTGTGACTTTGGGATTTGGTATTTTTCTGTTTTTCTGTTTCTTTTATTGGTTTTATGATTTTCATCTTTACTTAATTGAATTTGGTTTTTATGAACTTCTTAATTCACGAATCCTCGGATAGGTCTCGTCAGAACATCTCCATTGAAGGTATCTCAATAGGTTTTCAAAATATAATAAAATATTAATACTAGTATAATATTATAAAAATAATAATATAATATTTGTGGGTATCTCAAAACTTGAAAAACTCACTCAAAAGTTTTTCAAATGAGTTATATCACAAAAAATATCTTAAAAATCTTACAAGAACGACTAAATAGCAATCGTTTTAGAAGATATATCACAAAATATATTTTAAATATATATTAATAAAATTTTAGTTTAATCTAAAAAATAAATTTTTATTTTCGAAAATTTTAAAAGAAAAAGCAAAATAAATATATATCTTTCTTAATTGTAAATTCTCAAATGAAGATATTATTGTCTTTTTAGCCAACTAAAAAATTGTGTTTCAAAGTTTTTAAAATATTGGTTACTTTTCAAATTTTATAAAATTTTCAGAATATTAAACCAAATCTCCCATACTTCTATTTAAGTATTTTTACAAATCAACAGCTGGGACTTTGCCATCTTTTTATTGTAGCATCACGTTGGGCCGAAACATTTAACTAATTCTAAAAGTAAACATGCTCTACCATGAATAAAACACTTGCCGAAACTCAAATGACCTAATACCACAAATGCAATGTTCGAACACGGTAAAATCGAATCCTACAACAAGTTTACGTTCTTGTCTCTAGAACCTTAACCAACATGCCGCAAGGTATGGATTACATATTTGATTGAGTACACTTGTCCGAGTGTTAATTAATGTTCCTTAATTCCGTTGATTGCATGTAAATTAGATAAAAGGGATATTTTAAGTGGTTCTTTATTTTAAACTCTTTATATACCAAAATCGATTTAAATCACGGTCAGGTAATCATACTTTTTTCCAGAAAATCAGATTAGATAGAGAGATACCTTATAAATAAACCCCGAAAAAACTTAAGAAATAATTAATTTATCAACCACCGTTGGTGTACATCCACAAATATAACAAGATTGAAGAAAATAATATTTGACTATCCCACCCGATTTGAGGCACGCGCAAGTTACTTACTACTCAATAGGATACATCTATCTAACACATGCGATTTGTGAGCTCTCTCTTGGACGGCATTGTTTGGTCAATAAGGTGGTGGGTCAGTGATTTAACGGCTGGGGTTGACTCAAATCTAAACAATACATAGTTGTATTTTCTTAACCCTAAAGATTATAACAAGCTTCATCATATATCCATTTTTCAATTTATCCGTAAACATGTGATTCAGAAATTACTAACGGTGTCCTCTTTACCTATTAGTCAATTAGTGTAGGAACACAATTACTACAATATGGGTAAACTGATATTTGTAAAATAAAATATATAAATAAATCGATAATACAACAATAATACCGATAAATGAATTAAGAAGAAGAACGGATTTGCAGAGGCGAGACACTCTTTCTTTAATTCTGAAAACGGATTTGCAGAGACGAGACACTCTTTCTTTAATTCTGAAAACGTCATTAGTGTGACGGTTGTGTGGCGTTCCGAATCTCAGAATACAACTGTTCTGTCTCGCACAACCCAAGAGCATAATTTAACGAATGCATTTCATGTATTGTACTTTCGAGAGAAAAATAGAAGAAGAAAATGTATGAGGGATTTGTTTTCAATGTATAATGAGAAGACAATAGCCTTTTTATTAAGGACCAATGTTGTATCTGAGCAACAAATGCTTAACGTATACAATAAATAAAGGGAGATTGAGAATTCATTCTCATACTAACGTGAATTTATGTTACAAAATCAATTTTGACTTTGCACTTTAATTGCCACTTGACTCACATTACCTACATTAATAAGAGAAGATATTTTGTTTGTCAACAATAAAATTCAAAAAGAATTTAATCAAAAAGAATAATCTTTTGATCCATTGGTTCATTTGTCAAATCTCGAAACGCAAAACCGAAGTCCGATTCGAGTATCTTCTCTTTCCAATATACCAAAGTGTATCCAAAGTATTGAGCCTTGTTATAAGTTCTCCACTTTATATATTTGAGGATTTTAATCCAAACTTCCAATGTAGGACATTTTGTAGTTTTTACACTTAGCTAAATTTTGAAACTTTATAAGCTTTCCAAGTTACACACTTTGGACTTCTATTTCTCATTCAAATCAACTATGGTTTTGACAAGTGAATACACTACGTTATAGTGTTTACGGCGAGATTATATCATGCCTAAAATCCGGTCATTCCGATGAACATCTCAACCAAAAAACTCACGAAAATGGTCTTAAACCATTTTGTCAGAAACGAGCTCCAACATTTCGTTCACGAGCATGAGTAACATGTGATCCTCTCGTTTTTAACAACTTGTGTATATTGTTTGTTTTCTCCTTTCTTTCTCGTATCATCCTTACTTTATGTTCCTTTACAGTACATAATTTATTAAAGTTTTAATAAAATCATATTTTACCACTAGTAATTTATAAAACAAAAGTTTTTTCGCAAGAGTTTATGATTTATATATATATCTATATATATATATATATATATGGACATTAACGAACTTAGATTCACCTCTCGCATGGTTTGGATATGTGTTTTAGTCATTAGTTTCTGGTAGATTGTTCGATCCTGAGACAATAGCATGATCATGATATCTTCTTGAAAGACGAAAAAATGATTTTTCAGTGCTGGAGATGGGTTGCGCACCCTCATTAAAAATCCTGCCCAAATCTAGTTCGACCCATCAGGCCTATCAAAACACATGAAGCCCGGCTCAGACACCTGCGGAAAAAAGGAAGGCCTGCAGAAAAAAAGAAAATAAACCGACTGACTAAAGGAAAAGGAAAGAGGGTCAACCGACAAAGCATATGCATAAATAGAGGAGCACCCCATTGAAGAAAGGCATTCACTCATTAATTCATAGGACTTAAGAAGTCGTTTGCTCTGAGCTCTCAGACATTCGACCTCATAGCTTTCATTCTTTTCAGCTAGTTCGTCGTCTTGCCGACCTAATTTTTTCCTGTAATCTTCGGATTTAAGCTTTAATAATATGAAATTCTCTGAATCTCCTAACTACTTTTGACTATCTAATACTTAGTTGAAATACCAGTTCAACAATTGGCGCCGTCTTTGGGGATAAGAGATTCTTCTAAACTCACAAAGCCTAAAAACTCGATGATGACAGGATCACCGCCTCGAGACGACAACAACGAGACCCACATTCAGCAAACTGCAGAAGACGACACTAGCGACAACACTACATTCCCCACGGGATCCTCAAACACCAATAGCATCGCACCGGCAAGCAAACAACTTGACATCACCACTCTCTTACAAACCTTACTCGCAAGACTATATCGTCATGATGCGTTGACCCGCGGAACCCATGAACGACTCGACGCGCTGTCAGCAGCCCAAACTGCCCGTCACGATCTGAATCAATAGTATTCAGCCACTAGGAAATCTAGCATATTGACATATAACCGGCGAAAATATAACTCAATTATGACGAGCTCTGTTCAACGACCTACCTCCACCAAACCAGGTTAACCAAAGTGGGTCGGCTCCCCCGTAACGATCGGCTCCAAAGGCAATCAAACAGGCCGACAATAGGTGGTCTACGAGACTACCCAACACCAAACTGAAAACTTCATCCGTGAACGCAATCGCGAGATCGAAGGAATAAAGACCAGCCTCCGAGATATGAGCTCCAAGGTTCACCGAGCTATCAGTTCGGCTCTGGAAATTGAACGCGTACTAAAAAAAGGCAGAAGACTTCGTTTACAGCTCGAATCATTAATTTGATACTCCAGTGCGGCACACATGGAAGATCAAGTTTCCAACCTACGAAAGAAACTCGGATCCTCGCCACCATATGACTGCTTTTAGCATAGCAATGGGACGAGCCCACTTTTCCCCCGAAGAGCGAGATGCCGGTTATTGCCAATTTTTTGTCGAAATTTGAGCGGCACCGCATTAAGTTGGTTCTCCCGGCTCGAAGCCGACTCCATTGACAGCTTTCATCAACTTTCAACTGCATTCCTTAAACACCACTCCATATTCATCCAGAAAGGAGTGTCCAACGCCGACTTATAGACTTTAGCGCAAGGACAAAATGAACCCTTGTTGGGGTCAATTTCCACCCCATCGAGATTGACCACCGAAAATGGCTAAGTAAACATCTTGCGCCTAACCGACTTCGGTGGTACGAGATAGCCAACATGCTGGCGAACCAACAAACGGTGACGAGCCAACATGTTGGCAAACCAGCAAACGGTGACGAGCCAACATGATGGCGAACCAGCAAACGGTGACGAGCCAACATGATGGCGAACTAGCAAATGGTGACGAGCTAACATGCTGGTGAACCAGCAAACGGTGACGAGCCAACATGCTGGCGAACCAGCAAACGGTGACGAGCCAACATGCTGGCGAACCAGCAAACGGTGACGAGCCAACATGCTGGCGAACCAGCAAACGGTGACGAGCCAACATGCTGGCGAACCAGCAAACGGTGACGAGCCAACATGCTGGCGAACCAACAAACGGTGACGAGCCACCATGCTGGCGAACCAGCAAACGGTGACGAACCACCATGCTGGCGAACCAGCAAACGGTGACGAGGCAACATGCTGGTGAACCAGCAAACGGTGACGAGCCAACATGCTGGCGAACCAGCAAATGATGATGAGGCAACATGCTGGCGAACCAGCAAACGGCGACGAGCCAACATGCTTGCGAACCACCAAACGGCGACAAGCCAACATGCTGGCGAACCACCAAATGGTGACGAGCCAATATGCTGGCGAACTAGCAAACGGTGACGAGCCTACATGTTGGCGAACCAACAAATGGTGACGAGCCGACATGATATTGGCGAACCAACAAACGGTGACGAGCCGACATGCTGGCGAACCAACAAACGGTGACCAACCAACATGTGTGCGAACAAACAAACGGTGACGAGTCAACATGTTGGCGAACCAGCAAACGGTGACGAGCCAACATGCTGGTGAACTAGGAAACGGTGACAAACCAACATGTGTGCAAACAAGCAAATGGTGACGAGTCAACATATTGGCGAACCAGCAAACGGTGACGAGCCAACATGCTGGCGAACCAGAAAACGGTGACGACAAACATGCTGGCGAACTAGCAAACGGTGACGAGCCAACATGTTGGCAAACCAGCAAACGGTGATGAGCCAACATGTTGGCGAATAAGCAAACGGTGACGAGCCAACATGCTGACGAACCAACAAACGGTGACGAGCCAACATATTGGGGAACCAGCAAACAGTGACGAGCCAACATGTTGGAAACTAGCAAACGGTGACGAGCCAACATGCTAGCTCGGCATCGAGGAGAAGCGGCGACGAGCCAAATCCCTGGCTCGGTGTCAAAGGCCGAGGTGATGAGCCAACATGCTGGCTCGGCATCAGGGAGAAATGGTGACGAGCCAAACACTTGGTGGAGCGCCAAGATAACGGTGACGAGCCAAAACATCTTGGCGACGAGCCAAACATCTTGGCAACGAACCAAAACACAGTGGCGAGCCGGCGAGCTCGGCAAGCAGGCAAGCTCGGCAACACGACGACGAACCGAAAGATAGTGACGAGCCAAAATATCAGCGATGAGCCAACAAACGGTGACGAGCCAACATCTTGGCGACGAGCCAAAACATCATGATGGCGCGCCAAACAGAACAGGATAAACAGAAAGTTCCAGAAAAGATAAGGAGACGGCGAGCCAGATCTCTGGTGACCCAGCGAAACAGCAAGCCCAACATATTGTTGGGCCGAGGCAACAAGCCATAAGAGGTCGGTGGGCCAAGTAAGCAAGTAAAAGTAAGAAGCCCACACCCGAGTCAATTTAGGAAAACCAGAGAAGAAAGAAAATCCCTAAGAATAAGGAAGTTTTCCTTTATCATTTAGAAAAAGGCCTAACCGACTTATTCTTGTATAAATAGGCATGTACCCCTTTGAAAAAGGGATCGGAAATCGAACCTAGCAAAAAACACTTGTTACTCTCTCTGCAAACAACTTTCTAAACAGTTTGAATAAAAATTACCATCTTTGGATCTCTGTTCTTGTGTTTTTTTTCATAGAAGTTTTTCGAATCCCTAAATTTTCCTTACAAAATTTAGTTGTGCGAGTTTCGACGCCCACAACCCTTACGAACCTTGATTGACCGATTCAAAGCAATGGTCTCTCGCGTAACGGTGGCGGATGATGATGCAGTAATAGCCACACTACGAAATACACTCTGGTACGAATCAAGGTTCCGCGATGATCTGATGTTCAACACACCACCTATATTGGAAGATGCGATCCATAGAGCAACAAAATTCATCGAAGTTGAAGAAGAAAGAGTTGCCATGGCTAAAAATACGAACTTCCGAAAGCACTGATGTCAAAGGACAAGCCACAAGATGATTACTACGAACCTCGTCAGCATTATGACAAAGATTACCACAAAGATTACAGGAGTAAGAAGGCAGCTACATACTATGTCAGCAACACGCAAACACAACGACTATGGAACAAGTACAATCGGAATGATGAAGTGAATTCACAGCCATATTGCGATTTCCACAAACGACAAGGTCACCACACCTCTCAATGTCGACATCTACAAGAATTCCTTTTCTTAAAGTATCAGAAGGGCGAAATAAAAGCGGATCAATACCAAACAGACGAGTAACAAGGGGGAATGCTTATCACCGAACTAACAATGAAAAGGAAAAGCATCGATATGCGCATGAGGATAACATACGTCGATCTGGTGAAACACATCGAACTGACAATACGCGATGTGTGAATTCTGACACAGACCCGCCCAAACGAGATCGCGATGATCAACACAGAGACAGCGTTGCACCCATGCCGAGAAGAAGAATTAACATGATCATGGGGTCTCCAGTCCTGTAACGACTCCGTGCGGTTAATCTTGAGTGCGAAAGGAAGGCCATCACTTTGCATAAATGGCAACGCACTACGAATAATGATACATCATTGATTTTTATGGAAGCCGATACCGACGGGCTGGATAAATCTCATAGCGACCCTTTGGTGATCGAACTGCGGAAATAAGGAAGACATGCGAAAAAAGTAAAACCTGCGGGAAAAAAGAAATAAACCGACAAACTAAAGAAAAAGGAAATGGGGTCAACCGACAAAACTTATGCATAAATAGAGCAGCACCCCCATTGAAGAAAGGCATTCACTCATTAATTCGTAGGACTTAATAAGTCGTTTGCTCTGAGCTCTTAGACATTCGACCTCTTAGCTTTCATTCTTTTCAGCTAGTTCGTCGTCTTGCCGACATAATTTCTTCCTGTAATTTTCGAGTTTAAACTTTAATAATATAAAATTCTCTGAATCTCCTAACTACTTTTGACTATCTGATACTTAGTTGAAATACCAGTTCAACATTCAGGAGGCTCTTCGACGCTCAATTCGTTAAAGAAACCATGTGATTGACAAAAGAACCAAAATCAAAAAGAGAAAAGAGATAGGTTGAGTTTTGAGTTAGGCTAGAAAGTGATTAGTGACTCAGAAAGGTGGTTTAAACAACATATCCAATTAGGTGAAGATCTCCGGTAAACGGAGACGATCGAGGGAGTCAGGTCTCGATTAGAGAATTTTGGTAAGGATGAAAGGAAGAGATATGAGATCTTAGACATGAGGTCGGCGCATTCTTTAGGGCGATGTATGGGAGATCTTGGATTTTGGAGAGTTGGAAGATTCTTCAATGTTGTTTTTTTGCCCACCTCCCTCGCACTGGATCAAGGCCAACCCAAAGTAATTTTAGACCTACAACAAAAAAGGTCCATTACAAACACAATTTGAAAAAAAAGTCACATATATTACAAAATTAGATTTGAATATTGCATCCTAAAGGTGAAAGAGTGGGACTCAACCACTACACTACAACCACTTTTTATATAATTGATATTTTTCAGTTGTAAATAAAGTTTGATGTCTAATGCACCATTTTGCTGCTTTAGCGTAGGGTCGGCCATGCACTAGAAGAAGTGAAAGAGTATTATTAAAAAATTATCTAACTCGGATATGTACATCAACTAAGCGACCGTCTACAACATGTTTGCCGCGAATTTAATGTGAAATTAATATCTCTGACGTGACCAAATGGCTTATGTGATGGGTCATGTATGTTGAGGGAGCGTGTCTAGCAAGGCAAAGCGATCACGTCTCTTCATTTGAGTGTGTTTAATTGTTGGTCGGTTCCATGAGGAGCACCATGGATGTTATGGGTATTTTCATGAGCGGATTCAGGGAGTTAAGACTCATGGGACCCGTATAAAAGAACGATACATGTTCAGTAAGGTTTTCTTGAAAAGACGAGCTGAGACCACAGTGTTTAGAGCACTCTTTGTGGGCTAGAGCGTCATCGTCTGCCATGTTTCTAGCATCCAAGAGTTTGAACTGTTTGTCGATCTCCCAAATTTGATATTGTTTATCGTGATGTCCACGTGTCGTGATCGAATTGTCAACATAATCACTCCAACACATATTTGAATATATTTACAAATAAGTTTGCATCAACTTTTTTTTTTGGATCGTTAACTTCAAAATATTTTACGTTTTTTGTGTGTTTTATTTTTCACATCACATCCATTGATTTTAGTGATATTGAAAATAAAATTGACTACTAAAACGTATGTTGGAAAGATACATAAACTTTTGACAACACAATGGGAAAAAGCCAATATGTACCCCAATTATAGACATGTTTGACGATTCGTACATGTACGAAGAATTTGTGCCTAAATTTACTTCAACTCATGTTTTCTGAATTTGTATACTCGAATGACCAAAATCTACCTTAACCATGAAATGGATTAGTCAAACCTTGAATTGTGATGAGTCGGATGCAATGTTAGTGTCACATCAGCTGAATCGTAAACAATTACTTAGTTAAATGGTATATCAGCTGCTACGTCATTATAATAAATAAATAATTTTTTTATAAAAACAAAAGAGCAATACATTTTTATATTTATTTATTTTGTCTAAATTTGTACTATTCCACAAATCTCAATTACCTAAAAAATAATTCTATTTGTTTCAAATATTCTATTTTTGAATTATGTGGAACCACCTTTTAAAAGAAAATAAATTCCATATCTAGGGATGAATGATTAAACCGAATTAAACATAACCAAACCAAAATTCATCAGCAATTTTTTTTTTTTAAACTCAAACACTATACAATTTTCTCTATTGAATTACCCAAACTGAACCATATGGAGTTTTCTTATACACATATATTACAACAACAACAAGAAAAACAAAAAAAATGTACAACTTTGAAAATGCGAACTTTATGCCATTTTAGAGATAACTGCAAAAATCCATTAAAATAAAATTTATATGTTTTATGAAAAAAAGTTCCACACTGGTTTTTATTAATAATATTAGTATCATTTTTCATCTGTGTTTATATAAAGGTTGATTTTGCTACATCTCTTCTAGTCTTATAGTCCAAACTATTTTCTTCCAAATTATTGAACTCATTGCTAAACCCCCTAACTAATAAATTTAATCACTAACCTACCTAAACTAACCAATTTTAATTAATTCTACATTACTAATCAAAGTTTATTAATTGCATTTAATTAGTTAAAATCACGTTTAAAAATTTGCGATTGCCCATATCCGATGTTAATATTAGTTCGACCCGAATGAAACACACTAAGGGGGTGTTATTGAATCAATGATTTAAAGTCAATTCCATCTGTTTTAAAATTTTCAAAATTTTAATTTTTGATGGAGTCTATGTGTGTGGATTCTAAAATCTCTGCAGAATACCTTGAATTTTGTTTCTAATCATTTGTTCATTAAACTCCATCTACAAGTCATTTCAAATCCATTAAAAAACAAAAATTTCCAAAATATTTTAATGTTGAATAACAGTGGATTTTAATGATGGATTTAAAATCTTTTATTGAATAACACCAGATTTTAAAATCTTTAAGACATAATTTACAAATACCATATCCAATAACACCAGATTTTAAAGTAGAATTTAGAATCATTGATTGAATAACAGTGGATTCTGCTTAGATTTAAATTCCATTAAAATTCATCATTGAATAACACCCCCTAAATAAACCTAAATGAAACAGAAGTTTCACACATATATATATATATATATATATATATATATATATATATATTTTCCATGTGAAGCATAATTGAATTGGGGGAAAAATTGGGTTTATGTTCCTTCTTTTTTCTCAAAATCGTGAGTCGAAACCAGAAATTTTCAAGCATCAGACAAACATTTTCAATTCGCAGTGTTTCTGGAAATGATTACAGTGAGTTATATGTTCATTTTTGTAACGAAAGGTACACATCAATCACAGCAAAGGTAACTAGAGTAAGACAATTGATTCTCGATAGGAAAATACATGTAACCATATACGAGACCCAAAAAAAGAAAAAAAAGAAAAAGAGAAAAATGAGAGATTTGGTTAAGTCTGTAGTGATGTTATTATTGAAACTCGTGGTTGTGATCGAGAAGATAGTTTGCAACAAAGTCTTCGTTCTTGTTGCAGGTAAAGTCTGAAAAAACAAACTTTAAACCCAAATTTTTTTCCAATTCAATTATGTTTCACGTGGGAAAAGTATATGTGAAACCTCTGTTCATTTAGTGTATTTCATTATGGTCGAATTAGTATTAAAATTGGATATGCGCAATCGTAAATCTTTAAACACGATTTTTGCTAATTAAATGTAATTAACAAAAAATTATTAGTAATGTGGAATTAATTAGAACTGATTAGTGTAAGTGGATTATTGATTAAATTTATTAGTTTGAGGTCTAGAGATGAGTTCAAGAGAGAAAAAATAGTTTGGACTATCAAATTTGAGGGATGTAGAAATTCAATCCTTTATATAACTAAAATTAATGTTCATGCTGAACATGATACTCGTGTTGGAGGGATAGTTATGTCTGATGTACTCAGACTTGTTGTTCGATTCATGCGAATTAAAATATCAGCGAGACCTTAAAAGCAAGCAATGTAGACACCTTGCCGACAGGGAAATATGCAAGTGGGGTAAATAAATGTTTTTCTTTAAATTAAAGATAAATAAATTTGAAGGAAAACACAGTGAATTCATTTTGATTGGATGCGATTGTTGAAAGTAATATTTATGGGATGTGATTGTTGAAAAATATGTTTATGGGTTGTGACTTGTGATTAGATGGCTATACTTTTGAGGAAAGAAATCACAAAAAAATTATTTAAAAAAAAACAAATTTTAAACTTTTTTAATTCACCCTAACAACACATATTTTCAAACGCTAATGTCACAATTTAATTTGAATTCGACTAGCAATTATTTTTGAGAACCGTTGTTTTTCTCTAACAACAACTGGAGTTTGAACCCGGATGGTAACGCAATAACATCAATAGCATAAATCACTAAACTATAAGTCATGGTCTTTCGATGATAGTTTTTAGAAGAAAAATAAAAGATCAATTCTATTTTTTTTCTGTCCACAACAAAAAAATCAACATGAGGACATTATAATTTATCTATTCAAAATAATTTTATGAATGAAAACAAATACTTTTCTAAGTTATGGATATACCGTTGTTGGAGATGATTTTACACCACCGAATGAGGAGCTGCCACCTAAACAGTGGAATAGGAGGTAGCCCTATTCCGGGGTAGAATATGCATGTTCTCGGAAAGCAGTTTAATGCGTATGAGACAGACTAGACCGGCCATAGAGTCCTACCTACCGCCTCCCGGGAAATGTACTCGCCATTCTACAGAAATGACGGATGATGTGACTTGACGAAGGGCCTACGCCGAGCTAAGGGGCAAAGGTAAGGGCAATTCCTCTATAAATACACGACATGGACCTTCACAAAGGAAGATCCGGTTTTGGGGGGGAGAGAGAGAGAGAGAGATGATAAGTTCGCAGGAAGGCTTCGGCTAGAGAATGCTCTCCTGGGAGTATCCCTAATAGCTTAATCCCTAGGATGAGAGTTCTAACCCCATTCTCCCTAGGGGCATTTCCATCTTCCACTCTTATTCTCCCTAAAGATAACAGACGGTGACCTCGATCTTTGGACGTGGTCCCAAATTTAACCCATATTCATTTTTCGAATAAACATGCTCTTCAATTGTAACCTGACTTGGGCATTGGAGAGTCTTTAGGAGGGAAACCCTTTCTCGTTCTCCCGAAGATCTTCCTAGCGGTGTTATTTGTGTAGGTGTCATTATCCTTCCAGAAGATTGTCACGACCATCTCCCCGGAGAAATTAGACGAGACGCGAGCGTAGCTCATCCCCCAGAGAACGGAACTCCTACTCGGAGCTCTACAACCATTCCTAGAAGACATCTGAAGTCTGACGTAAGAGACACAAGACACCTCGTCCCGCGGATCCGAAATCTGACCTGAATAATTGGTGCTAGAAGGAGGGGGGGGACGACTAGATGATCCACCAAAAAGAAAGACTCCCAGAGAAAGAACGGAAGCCTCTTGGAGAAAATATTAAGAGTTGTGAAACCTACATGGTCGACACGAGGCCACATGATGACGCCTCCGGAAGAGCGAGGATAGTCTTCGTAGAAGTAGTCATTGTAGCTCTCAGGGGCACGACCGGCAAAACGAGCTCAAACCCCACACATAGCCGAGGCTGCCAACAACACTCAACCGCAAAATATCCTTGCCATTAGGATCCCTCACCCTCGGGGGCAAAGCCTCAGATGCAATCAACTACACCTTGGTGAGAAGATAAACTCACGAAGGAACAAATCCTCGCCTACATAGTCTTTGACTCCCGTGAGCGTGTCCACCTCCCACGGTAGGAGACGATGTCCGCAGAAGTCTACTTCGAGAAATCCATATTGCCAAGCGCCCGCGGTGCGACGTGATTTTGGGGGCACGGAGATGGGACCAGGAGCTCCCAGAGTAACACTGGGTAACGGCAAGACTTGATCCGTCTCAACTAGTCCTACGCAAAAAAAAAAACAGGAACCAAAAAAACCGAACGAACCCGAACGAAATTACCCGAACCAAACCCGAACCGAATTTCTAAAAAATCTGAATAGATCATAAACACGTAGTACCAAAAATCGGAACCGAACGGATACCCAAAGTACCTGAAACATAAATTAATTATGTTATTTTTACAGTTTTTTGTTATTTTCTGGTATCTTTGAAGAATTCGAATAATTTTCGGGTATTTTCGGAAAATTTCGGATAATTTTGAGTATTTTAGGTAAAAAATATCCGAACGGTTCCTATTTTAAGAACTCGAACCAGACCCGAATCCGAAAGGAACCGAACCGAATCCGACCCGAATTTCATAAAACCTCGAACGGTTCCTCGGGGTTTCTATTTCATTATCCCTTCAGAGTCATTGCATTTTACTTGCTTGCATCCCCTCGGGGTTCATGTTTTATTATCTATATGGGGTCATTACATTTTACTTACTTGCATCCCCTCGGGTTCATGTTTTATTATCTATTGAGATCATTAGATTTTTCTTGCTTGCATTCTCTCGGGGTTCCTGTTTTATTATTCCTTCGGGATCATTGCATTTTGCTTGCTTGCGTCCCCTTGGGAATCATGTTTCATTATCCATTTGGGGTCATTGCATTTTGCTTGTTTACTTCCTCTTGGGGCTCCTGTTTCATTATCCTTTCGGGATCATTGTATTTTGCTTGCTTGCGTCCCATCAGGGATCCTGTTTCATTATCCCTTCGGGGTTTCTTGCTTGCATCCCCTCGGGGTTCTTGTTTCATTATCCCTTCGAGGTCATTAGATTTTCTTGCTTGCATCCCCTCGGGGTTTCTGTTTTATTATCTTTTCAGGATCATTGCATTTTGCTTGCTTGCATCCCCTTAGGACTCCTGTTTTATTAAACATTTGGGGTCATTGTATTTTGCTTGCTTACGTCTCCCTCGGGGATCATGCTTCATTCTCCCTTCGGGGTCATTGCATTTTGCTTGCTTGAGTCCCCACGAGGTTTTGTTTCATTATCCTTTCGGGGTCATTGCATTTTACTTGTTTGCATTCCCTCGGGATTCATATTTTATTATCCCTTCGGGGTCATTGCATTTTGCTTGCTTGCATCCCCTCGGGGTTCCTGTTTCATTACCCCTTCGGGGTCATTACATTTTGTGTTTTGCATCCCTATGGGTTCCTGTTTCATTATCCATTCGGGTCATTTCATTTTGCTTGCTTGCATCTCCTTGAGGTTTCTGTTTTATTATCCATTAGGGCTTATTGCATTTTACGTGCTTGGATCCCCTTGGAGTTCTTGTTTTATTATCCCTCCGAGGTCATTGCATTTTTCTTGATTGTTTATACCCCACAAGAGCTCGTTTATCTCGGCACATGTTACACGATTAACTACTAACTCAAAACCTTTCCAGCACGTCCCTCCTGGGCGTGCACCTCTAAAGTGGTCGCATCCCTCGTGCATCATGCGCCAATAGCCTTTCGCCGGCTCATCCTCTGAAGTACCCAATCTCGTGTGCTGTGAAATGATGTGCACGCCTGAAAGTGGCAAGGTCTCTTTAGAGATCTAAGGCGTCCTCGTCTGAGGACCCTTTCTCGACCCCGGCTGGGTCGCCATGATGTCCCCTCTTACGGGACATCAGGCGTAAAAAATTGTCGTATGCTCCCCCCGGAGACATACTTACCATGATCCAACAAACAAACAAACTTCTACCATGTAAACACATCATGAAGACTGTTCACGCAGTTCGGGGTTCGAGGTAACGCCTTTCTTGCCACATTGCACAAAAAGTAACGGCCCCCTCTGTGTTAGCGATCTGCGCACGGAGACAATCCTTCTCCTTCTCGGGGTACCCCAAGGGTCCCCGGAAAGGTGTCTATCAAGTCAAGCGTCACCGTCCTATCTTGACCCTAGCGGTCAGTAGAGTGGAGTCCTACTTACAAAACTAATAAGAAAGGTAGTACTCCCCAACGTACTGAGAAACAAGCAAAGTAAGAAGGGTTAATCCTTTCGGTGAGATGTCATCTGCGACAAAGTTATGCGTCATCCCATGGGAAACTATTGAAACTTCCTAGAGCAACAAGGCCACGACATGTGAACTCCGACCTGGATTCCCAAGTCACCTCGGATTGGCGAACGGTTTCTTAGAGCATTTCCATCCCAATACCAAATCCCATTTTGATGTAAAATCCTCTCCAACCCAACACCATTTCCAATACCAAAATGGTGTAAACCCATTTTTTACACCAAATATGGTGTAATCTCATTTCTTACACCATTTTGCTGTTAAACTTTTTTATTTATTAAAATGTCCTTCAAATTTTTAACAATTTTCAAAATTGATTATTATTAAAAAAAAAATTATAGATAAATTTTAGATGTATAAAATCTATATACAAAGAGATAAATTAGGTGAATATATACACCTTTTTTATTTTTTCATTATTTCAAAATTTTATATAAATAATATTTTTTGTTGTAGGTGACTAAAAATTAAAATGCAAATAACATATATTTAATATAAAATATAGTGACATAAATCGATAATAAAATTAAAAATACATAAAGAGTATCGAAATTCAAGATAGTTCAAACTATTCACGAGCCAGTGGGTCAAAAAAATATTTTGCTCCGCGATAAGAAGCATGTAGGAAAGATGTAGAACATGTGTTCGGAGTTCTCCAATCTCTTTTTGCTATTGTGAAATGACCGGTTTGTTTTTGGGAAAATAAAGTACTACATGACATAATAACTCTGTCTGAGATTAAACCACCAAGAGCACAGACAGAGATCCAAAGATGGTGTTTTTATTGCTGTTTTGTAAAGCTTTTCGTACAAGTGTTTGTAGAGCAAAAAGTCTAGGGTTTAGCTAAGTAAATTGCTCTTCTATTTCTCAAGGGAAGTACATTGGTATTTATAAGAATCTAAGTCGGCTAAGTCAACTCCTAAAAAGAAAAGGAAGATTTCCTATTTTTTCGGGATTTCCTTTTAGCGAAGTTGGCTACAACCATGGGCTTTGTCTTCATGGGCTTTGACCTCGTCACATCTCCATTATGGGCTTGAACTCGTCACTTCATCATAATGGATTCTAGTATGTGGGCTAGTCATCTAGGCCCATACGCTCGTTTTCTCAGCTCGGCCTAACTCTCTGTCTCTGAGCTTGGCTTGATTCATCTCGTCGCACTGGTCATGGGCCTAAGTCTGGGCTCGTTGTCTCGTTATTGCCGGCCCGGAGCTCATCACCTTGTCATCATGGCTTCTCAGCTCGTCACTTTGTCTTACGGGCTTGCTGTATTCGGCCCAGTTCTTTGTGGCGAGCTAAAACGGTCCAGTTCTTTGTGGTGAGCTGACGAATTTGGCCCCATACTCGGTGGTGAGCTGACAAGCTCAGCCAATTACTTAGTGGCGAGCTCACGAGCTCGGCCTAGTTTCTCGTGGAAAGCTCGGCCTTGTCTTCGACGACGAGCTCGGTCTTGTCTTCGACGGAGAGCTCAGCCTTGTCGTCGGTGGCAAGCTCGGCCTTGTCTTCGACAGAGAGCTCGGCCTTGTCGTTGGCGGCGAGCTCGGCCTTGTCTTCGATAGTGAGCTCGGCGCATCTTGTCTTTGATGATGAGCTCAGCCCATCTTGTTTTTGATGATGAGCTCGGCCCATCTCTTTGGGGCAAGCTCAGACATCTTTGCGACGAGCTCGGGCTTGCCGAACTCGTCGCTTTGTAGCTAGTGAGCTCGGCCAGATTGATACGTCTCCACGATAATTGATGTAACTTTCTGACCGTTGATCCAAATGACTTCAAATTTATTTTAGATGAAAGCTTACTCAATTATCTATTTTTATACAAATTTCAGCCCAATCCAATGACTTTAAGGCCTTTTTCCGAGCTCATCTCTCCAGCTCGGCAGAAATGAGCTCATTCTTGTAGCTCGGCTTGTCATCAGTAAATCAGGTATATCTTGTTAACCGCAACTCCAAATGATATGATTCCAACTCCATTGGAAAGCTAACTGAAAGATCTTGTTTATCACCAAGTTTTGTCCAATTCCAAGCTGATGCGAGTCTCCAGCTCGGGTTATACCGATCATGTTGTCTTTGGTTCGGTTCGCCGGAGATTGAGCTCTCAGCAGATTCAGCTAGGCATAATTCTTATGTAACCATTTTCACTTGTTGATCTCAGTGGGGTGAAACCTGATCCCAACAGTTAGCCCCCAGCTCGGCAGTATTAGTGATGATAGTGCCGAGGTTAAAGTAGTTGAAGCTGAGATCAACGTTCTGAACTTGTTGTTGAGTCGGGACGTGAGCAAACTGTAGCAATGCCGATCCTTGATGATAATGATGCCGAGCCATTCTCTTTATGTTGCTGAGGTGATTATTTGAACCTCCTGCCAAGCCAATGCGAATACATCACTGAGCTTTTTGGTGAACATATTGCCGAGCTGATTATTGATCGTATCGTCGAGGCGCCTTGATAGCTCGGTTAACTTCTTGGTTCGGTGATTAATCATCCCTTTAGAAGAAATCTCGAGTTTTTTGGGAATCGTAACTGTTTTCATTGTGGGAGTCGAAATCAACACAATTAGTTTTGTTAGGAAACTTTTAAGGATCTGAAACTTCTCGTATAAACCACGAAAATGAAGATCCAAAGATGGTTTTTATTAAACTGTTTCGAAAAGCTTTTCGTACAAGTGTTTGTAGAGCAAAAAGTCTATGGTTTTGCTAAGTAAATTGCGGATCCCTTTTTCAAGGGATGTACATAGATATATATATACTAGTTTAAGTCGGCTAGCCCAACTCCTAAGCGATAAGGAAAACTTCCTAATTCTTCGGGATTTTCCTTTTTGCAGGTCGGTTGTGGTATCTTGGACTTTACATCTGGGCTCAGCCTCCAACAAGACTTCTCTCGAGCTCGGCCTTCTTCGTAACTTTGGGCTCGGCCCATTTGTTATTGTAGGCTAGGGCTCGGGCCAAGATTACTCAGATGTTTGCTTCGTCGCCGGGCTCGCCGGCTAGTCATACTTTCTGAATCACTGTTGTATTGTCGAGCTCGCCGTCGTGTTTCCCGAGCTTGCCGGCTCGCCGTGGATTTGCCGAGCTCGCCGTCATGTTTGTCGAGCTCGCCGGCTCGCCGTGGAGTTTTCGAGCTCGCCGTAGAGTTGCCGAGCTCGCCGGCTCGCAGTGGAGTTGCCGAGCTCGCCGGCTCACCGTGGAGTTTCCGAGCTAGCTATGAAGTTTCCGAGCTCGCTGGCTTGCCGTGGAGTTGCCGAGCTCTCTGTGGAGTTGTCGAGCTCGGCGTGGAGTTGCCAAGCTCGCCGGCTCACCGTGGAGTTGTCCAGCTCGTCGGCTCACCGTGGAGTTGCCGATCTCGCTGACTCACCGTAGAGTTGTCGAGCTTGCTGTGGAGTTGCCGAGATCACAGGCTTGCCATATTACCGAGCTTGCCGGCTCGCCGTATTCGTTGCTTTGTTGCTAGTGAGCTCGGCCAGATTGATATGTCTCCACGATAATTGATGTAACTTTCTGACCGTTGATCTAAATGACTTCAAATTTCTTTTGGATGAAAGCTTACTCAATTATATATCTTGTGTCCAAATTTCAGCTCAATCCAATGATTTAAGGCCTCTTTCTGAGCTCATCTCTCCAGCTCGGCAGGAACGAGCTCATTCATGCAGCTCGGCTTGTCTTCAGTAAATTGGGTGTATCTTACTAACCGCAACTCCAAATCATATGATTCTAACTCCATTGGAAATCTAGATTCCAACTCCATTGGAAATCTAACTAAAATATCTTGTTCGTCACCAAATATTATCCAATTCCGAGCTGATGCGAGTCTCCGGCTCGGGTTCTACCGAGCCCGTTGTATTTGGTTCAGCTAGGCATAATTCTTACTTAACCATTTTCACTTGTTGATCTCATTGAGGTGAAATCTGACTCCAACAGTGAACCCCCCAGCTCGGCAGTATTAGTGATAATAGTGCGTAGGTTAAAGTAGTCGAAGCTGATACCAACGTTATGAATTTGTTGTTGAATCGGGACGTGAGCAAACTGTAGCAATGCCGATCCTTGATGATGATGATGCCGAGCCGTTCTCTTTATGTTGCCGAGGTGATTATTTGAACCTTCTTCCAAGCCAATGCGAATACGTCACTGAGCCATTTGGTGAACATATTGTCGAGCTGATTATTGATCATATCGTCGAGGCGCCTTGATAGCTCGGTTAACTTCTTGGTTCGGTGATTAATCATCCCTTTAGAAGAAATCTCGAGTGTTTTGGTAATCGTAACCTTTTTCGTTGTTTCCTGAAGTGTGATGACGGTGAAGAGGTGTAGGTGGTTGTTACTGAATTTAACGTGCCGAGCTGGAATTGGTATTTAAAACTTGTCGAGCTGTTTCTTTGATCACGTTGCTGAGCAATTGAGTAAGATGGGATGTCGAACTGCTTTAGTAATGTGGCCGAGCTGACCAGTCGATGAGACTATCGGACCGATCCGTTGGTATGTTACCGACTCGATGTGTTGCCTTGATCGTCAAAAACTGTTACGTTGTAAGTACTTGACGAGGCGTTTTGGCCGAGGAAAACATGACGAGTCATTTTACCGAGGAAAACGTGACGAGGCATTTTACCGAGGAAAACGTGACGAGGCATTTTGCCAAGGAAAACATGACGAGGCATTTTGTTAAGATGTTTTGCCAAGACGATGGTGACGATACGATGCACCAAAACTCTCGTGTTGCTTCCTGAGAATTTTCAAGGGCAAAGTTCCAAGGGGCACCTTGTCAAAAATTAAATAGTTGTAACGAGATGTACATTGGTTAGCCGAAGCGTATTAGGGTAACTCGCATCTCTGCGCAGAGTGGCTAAGTTCCAGTGTGCGATGAAGCGATGTTTACTGGGTTTTAAAATGTTAAAGACCAGCATGCTAAGGAGCGAGTGATTACTGTGTTTTGATTATTGAATTTGGTTTTAGGGCCTACGGCGTAGCATTAACTTACATGCCCGTTTTGATAAATCATGCTTGAGTATCGCATACTAAACGACATATGTTTAGTACTATGTTTTTGAGATGTTAAAGACTAGCGTGTTAAGAAATGTGTGATACCTTGGTTTAGACGAAACAAGTTTATGTATCTCACACTAACGATATACGTTTAGTGTTATGTTTCTAAGATGTTTCGACCAGTGATCAGTTGCTGGGTTTAGACGAAACATATTTAGGTATCTCACGCTAACGATATACATTTAGCGCTTTGTTTTCGAGATGTTGCGACCAACAATTCGTTTGTTGGGTTTTAGAAGAAAGATTTCGGTTTACGGATGCGTTTCCATAAACGTATCCGCTCCAACAATGGACATATGTATTTAGCGACCAACGATTCGTTTTTTGAGTTTTAGATGAACACTTTGGTTTACGGATGCATTTCCGTAAACGTATCCACTCTGAAAATGGACATATGTATTTCGTAAACGTATCCGCTCCGACAATGGACATATGTATTTCGTAAACCTATCCGCTCCGACAATGGACATATGTATTTCGACCAATGATTTGTTTGTTGGGTTTAAGATGAACATTTCGGTTTACGGATGCGTTTCCATAAACGCATCCGCTCCGACAATGGACATATGTACTTCGACCAACGATTTATTTGTTGGGTTTAAGTTGATCATTTCGGTTTACCGATACGTTACCGTAAACATATCCGCTCCGACAATGAACATAGATTTATATAGCGCGCTTTTAATCCATGAAGGATGTGATAGTTTATCCACAAAGGATGTAGTAGTTCGTTGTTGTGGCCAGCAGGAACGAGAGTGAGATGAGATGTCTGTGTAGTTAAGACTTTGAATAATCCGTAAAGGATGTGAGTGAGATGCCTATTTTGTTAAGGCTTTAGTAATCTGTAAAGGATGTGATTCGAAGACCTTAGCTTCGAAATTTTTGCTTTAACTAGACATAGAATCTATTATAAAGATGGGAGTATACGAGTATACGTATCCACTCCCCCTTTTTTTAAAGAGGGGGCAGCTGAACCCATCCGAAGAAGAGCTGACTATGTACCCTTTGCAGGGATCAAGCCACCCCGTAGTTCATGTAAAGTACCTTAGTGATAGTATATCTTGAGATGCATTGTGTTTTGAGATCTTAGTACTGGAATGCCGACCAAGTAAGCGAGCTCATACACTCCCGGACGAATTGAAGTAAGATAGCTCGTTCTCATGTTGCTGGTCTGGCTTGGATTTCTTCTGCTTTGTCTTCCTGTTAAGTTCTACTATTGGATTCCTGAGCTTATGGTCGGCCATAACACAAATTCGGGACTGCTTCTGATTTCCATGAATGGTTTTGATTCCATTCGGTGTTGGGAACTTTATGCACATGTGGTATGTTGATGGGACAGCACTCATAGAATTTATCCAAGGGGTTCCCATGATTACGTTGTATATTGCGGGATGATCTGCCACCGAAAATTCTACGATCTTTGTTACTCCTTCGGCTCGAACAGGTAGTCTGATTGTCCCAATTGTCATTGTCGTTTCTCCGGAGAATCCAGTCAACGGTTTTGGAGTTGCCACTATGTCGGACAGATCAACGTTCATTCTTTGGAGAGTCTCTTCAAAGATTATGCCCACCTTACTGCCCGTATCAACCAATACCCGGGTTACGTCACAATCACTGATGATTAATTCAATTACGAGAGGATCGCATGCTGTTTATTGATTCCAGTAGTTTCTCTTTCTTCGAATGAGATTACATCATTTGGGAACATGGAAGGTGCGGACCAATTAACGCTGACATCAACTAGCTGCTAAAAACCTTTAATCGATGAGACATTATCTGAGCAATAGTGAGATCCACCCATTATCATATTTGTCCATCTTCTGGATCCAGTTTGTGGTGCTTCGTCGTCTTGCCTTCCTCGCTTAGGAGGATCCTCGTTTGCCTGCTCGGGAGTGGTTCGCATTGATATCCATGTCGAAATTCTTGATGCTAATGTCGCCCTTAAGTTCGCCGGCTGCTAGGTTTGCAGCGAATATGGCAATTTGCAGTCGAATGTCCGAAGATATGGTGATGTTCTCAATAAGCTGTTTCATCATGAGAGCCTCGGCTCCTGGTCCATGTTCTGTTCCATGTACCTCTTCCTCCGCCTTGGCATCATCCTCGACCATAACCTGGCGAGTCAATTTTATAATTATGGGCTCCTTCAAAACCTCCTTCGTGTTGAACGTATCCAGAACCCTGGTTGCCCTTCTTGGTGTTTGGTGGGCTCGAAGCATGGGGAGGATAGCTTACAGATTTCTCATTTTCGTGCTTCTGGGATAGGACCTTCATTTCTTCTTCGTTTGCCGCGAAGTCTATTGCGCGGTGCAATGCATCCTGAATCGTGGTCGGAGTGTTTAGTGCGATCTCCTTTCAAAAATATGATTCGAACCACAGAGTTTTCTTTAATGCTTGCCCCCATGGTCCACAGATCCGCGTCGGATGTTCGGTGTTCCATAAATATAACATAGTGTTTGAGAAATACCGCGGACAGCTGATTGAAGTTATCGATCGAATTTCTTCTAAGCCTAGAGAACCATTGGAGAGTTGGTCCTTTAAGATGTTCCACGAATAAAAGATATTGTCCAGCGTCTTTCTCGCCTTCTTTAAAGTTTGCTCATCCCATCGCTATCGCGAAGGCCGTCAAGTGTTCTTTTGGATCAGACTTTCCTTCGTAAATCGGTATTTTCACTTTCCCGGCGTCTGAAACCTTCGTCTTCATAATTCAAGTTGTGAATGGAGTGTTATGTGCTTCTTCAAGTACTCGATCGGGCTCGGGAACTTTTCTTGTGGCCCTATGCATCTGGGAACGAACAACTTTTATCTCTGCGGCAGCTCGCTCCATATCGGCTCGAATATTAGCCATCTCCTCCTTCTGAGCTTGGATTACTGCTTTTCGTTCTTCTTCAATCGGGGCTCGTTGAACCCAGAGGATGTTTTCTTCTTCCTCGGTATAATCTTGATCACGGCAGAGGTCGGTACTGCTTTGTTCGACTCGAGCTCGGCCAACACATGCGAGCTCGGGCTCGCCGAGGCTCTCCAAGTTGCGATCGCCTTCCAGATTTTCATCCAGATTGATCACAAGATTCGTTTCATTCACAGTCTGAGTATTTTCTTCTTGTGTCCCTGTGTTTGGCTCGGTGTTTGTAGCTGCGTGGTGCGGCAGGGGCAATCCTCCTCGGGTCCTCGGCGCACAAAGAGGCAGTGAGAAATCAAGAGCTGTTGGATTGAGACATCGAAGGGGGTGCCTTGTTAGGTCTAGGCCTGAGCCCCTACCTCGGGCTAGGCTCGCCGTCGCAAGGACTTCCAGCTTGTCGATAACCGTCGTGTGCAGCTTATCCTGCTCCTCTGCCTTTTTTAGCAGCGTTTCCAGCATCGTCTTCATCTGAGTCAGGACCTTCGGGCTCGTCTCCAGAGCTGCAAGTACTGGTGCATCTTTTGCTCCGGATCCATCGGCTCCAGTATCCTGCGAGTCGTCAGTTCACCTCTCTCCATGGTTGGTCATCGTTTTTCGAATCGGTTTTGCCGTGGTTTCTGGTGTAAGAAAATTTCAAGTTCCCTATAGACAGCGCCAAATTGTGGGAGTCGAAATCAACACAATTAGATTTGTCATGAAACTTTTAAGGGATCTGAAACTTCTGCGTATAAACCACGAAAACGAAGATCCAAAGATGGTTTTTATTAAACTTTTAAGGGATATATATACACTAGTTTAAGTCGCCTAGCCCAACTCCTAAGCGATAAGGAAAACTTCCTAATTATTCGGGATTTTCTTTTTTGCAGATCGGTTGTGACATCTTGGACTTTATATCTGGGCTCAGCTTCCAACAAGAATTCTCTCGAGCTCGGCCCACCAAGGTTTCTTTGTGGCGAGCTCGGCCTTCTTCGTAACTTTGGGCTCGGCCCATTCGTTGTTGTAGGTTGGGGCTCAGCCCAAAATTACTCAGATGTTTGCTTCGTCGTCGGGTTCACCGGCTAGTCGTACTTGCTAAAATCATCATTGTGTTGCCGAGCTCACTGTCGTGTTTGCCGAGCTCACCGTGGAGTTCTCGGGCTCGCCGGCTAGCTGTGGAGTTGCCAAGATCACCGTGCAATTGCCGAGCTCGCCGTGGAGTTGCCGAGCTCGCTGTGGAGTTTCCGAGCTCGCCGTTGAGTTGCCGAGCTCTCTGTGGAGTTGCCGAGCTTTCCGGCTCACCATGGAGTTTCCAAGCTTGTTGTGGAGTTTCCTAACTCGCTGGCTTGCCGTATTACCGAGCTCGCCAGCTCGCCGTACTCGTTGCTTTGTTGCTAGTGAGCTCGGCCAGATTGATATATCTCCACGATAATTAAAGTAATTTTCTGACCGTTGATCCAAATGACTTCAAATTTATTTTGGATGAAAGCTTACTCAATTATCTATCTTTTTTCCTACTTTCAGCTTAATCTAATGAATTTAAGGCCTCTTTCCGAGCTCATCTCTCCAGCTCGGCAGGAACGAGCTCATTCATGCAGCTCGACTTGTCTTCAGTAAATCGGGTATATCTTGCTAACTGCAACTCTAAATGATATGATTCCAACTCCATTGGAAAGCTAACTCAAATATCTTGTTCGTTACCAAATTTTGTCCAAATCCGAGCTGATGCGAGTCTCTGGCTCGGGTTCTACCGAGCCCGTTGTATTTGGTTCAGCTAAGCATAATTCTTACTTAACCATTTTCACTTGTTGATCTCACTGGGGTGAAACCTGAGTCCAACAATGATAATCGAAGATGAGCGTGATCTCGATGCACCTTTTGACATTGGAAGAGAAGTCCACCTCCGGGGTCGAAATAGCCGAGGATGATAATATTCGGTTCCAAGAATTTCTTGCTCGATTTAGAAAAATCAAAGATATAGACGCTCATTTTTCACTTTGAAATGCGTTAATTGATTATTTATTGCAAAAGATACAAAATGTGGTGATTAAAACAAAAACTAATATGTTTTGTTATTTTATATGGTGTAATGTATTTTTTATATAATAAATGTTAAATTTAAATAATATCATAATTTATTGAAGTTTTAGAAAATATAAAACAGTTGGGGTAAATTCGTAAATTTTAAAAATAAAATATATTATTAATAATTAGAAATGAAATTGAAAAAGAGAATATACTTCAAATATTCTTTTTTGGTGTAAAAATGGTGTAAAACATTGGAGAGAAACCCATCACCATTTTAGAGTGAAAGTGGCGTAATACATTGGAGATGCTCCTAGGTGATGAGTCGGGTAAGCCGAACCCAACGAGAATGCACCCCAACCAAAGTCGGTCATCATTGGTACGGTCGGAAAAATCCCTCCAAGGAAGTATTTTGTTCAAACTCCCGCAAGGACATGGACACTTAACTACTATGTATGTAAGCTGTCTATAAGAAAATCAAGTATTGGTCGTATCCAGAAATGGTAAGGTTTCACTCCCCACCTTTTTTCCAACGGGAACAAAACGGAGAGTCGGAGAAAATTATTGGGGGTGATTTTACACCACTCAATGAGGAGCTGCCACCTCAGTAGTGGAATAGGAGGCAGCCCTATTCCGGGGTAGAGTAGGCCTAGTCCCGAAAAGCAGTCGACGACGTTTTTGATAGACTATGCCGGCCATAGAGTCTTATCTACCTCTACCGGCCACAGAGTCTTATCTACCTCTGCCCGGGAAATGTGCTCGCCACTCTACGAAAGGGACAGATGATGTGACATGACGAAGGGCCTAGGCCGAGCTAAGGGACAAAGGTAAGAGTAATTCCTCTATAAAGACATGACATGGACCTTCATGAAGGAGGATCCGATTTTGGGGGGGGGAAGGTTTCGGCGGGAGAATGTTTTCCTGGGAATATCCCTAATAGCTCAATCCCTAGTAAGAGAGTTCCAACCCCATTCTTCCTAGGGACATTTCCATCTTCCACTCTTATTCTCCCTAAAGATAATAGACGGTGACCCCGACCTTCAAACGTGGTCCCAAACTTAACCCATACACTCTACTTGAATAAACATATTCTTCAGTTGTAGCCTGATTTGGGCGTCGGAGAGTTTTCGGGAGGGAAACCCTTTCTCGTTCTTCCGAAGACCTTCATGACGATGTTATTTGTGCATGTCCCTCTAGAAGATTGTCACGACCATCTCCTCGGAGACATTAACCTGGACGCGAGCATAGCTCATCCTCCCGAGGACGGAAATCCTATCCGGAACTCTACAACTATTCCCATAAGACATTCGAAGTCTGACGTAAGAGACTCAAGACACTTCGTTCAGAGAATTCGAAATCCGACCCAAACAACTGTGTAATTAGTGTTTTACTAAATTGAATTTTTCTTTTTATCAATTAAAAATATTTTTGAAAATTTCTCTTTTTAATATTCCATTCCAAAAAAAGAAGATGAACTTCATTTTACTATTCCCACCCATTAATTAGTTGCATGGTAATCATACGCACCAACTGTTAGTGTTTATGGAAGTGCTGAAGTGAAGTTGTTTGGCAATGTTTCCTCCAAAAAAGAAGATGAACTTGAAGAAGAATCAAGTAACACTGAAACTGTTATACTTAATTATTTTGGTAGTTTAATGCTCATGACCTTCCGATGAACTTTAGTCTGGCTACAAGGAATGATTTTGTCCTTTGAATTATAATTAAACAGTGAAGTCAAAATTGAGAAAGTGTTCTATGTTATGAATGTTTTAAAAGGTGTTTTGAGAAATTCTTAACAAACTCATTGATAGAAACGAGTCATGAGTGAATTATTTATTAAATAACGTGAGAAACACAATCTTAATTTTAACTTACCTGGTGGTGGAAATCTTTGACTAGGAACTAATAAATACATGTTTACCAATAAAATCTAAGATATAGATATATTTTTTATTGGGGTTACATGTGAAAAGCCAAAATGTAGACACGCACTTCTCCACACATTTCCCCTAAAGATCCTCCCAAATTAGTTGGCTCCCATGATTTTGACATTTCCTATCATTATGTATCCCATTCATATCCCAACATTGTTTATTTTCAATATATATATATTTTAATTTTTAAAAACTATTGTTATATATTATAGTTTTATTAATACTCCTTCTATTTTTTAAAATAATATTTTTAAAAAAATTCATGCTTTCGCTATTCTATGCAAAATTTATTGATTTTTTTTACTATTTTTGACTGTTTGAATTCTGCAGATTATTTTTCTATTAGTTGAATTATGTTTAGATACATAATAATTGATATTTTAATTCACAAAACAATAAAAATTAAATGATTTTTCTTAATTTATGTGCAACAACTATAAACATCACTTATAAAAAAATAGAGGGAGTATTATTTAGATACCGAACGTTTAGGACTATCTATATTTTTTTTTCATGTATCAGTTTGAGTGGTACTACATTGTACTTTCCGTTTAAAAATAGAGAAGTTTACTCAAACAACCTTGATAAATTTGATTTGGACAAAAGTGATGCTTATCTTTGAAAATTACTCAAACAACATCTTGTATCCATTTTACCCTTATTTGATTTGAAGACAAAAAACGTATTTACGAAATTGTCATTAATGAGGCAGGACACGTAGGCATTTTTAGGGGGAAAAGTTCACGCCAAAAATGATAAGTCTACCGTCCTCATGATGGTAGATTTATTTAATGGTCGGTAGATTTATAAAGAGTTTGGTAGACTTAATTCAAGTCCGTAAACTTAGTCAATAAACGGTAGACTTAATATTTGAATGGTAGACTTATTGTATAGACTTATTTTTATTTGGTGGTAGAGAAGTTTGTGAGTGATAGACTTATAATATGAGTGGTAGAGTTACCGCCAACGGTGGTAGATTTGTTTTTGAGTGGTAGACTTAGTAGTCGAATGGTAGATTTATCTCGTAAACTTATTATTGAGTAGTAGATTTATGTTGTTTGACGGTAGACTAAATATTCGTGGTAGACTTAAATTCATGGGAGGTAGACTTACGCGTGATTTGGATCGTAGACTTATTTATAGTGGTGGCAGATTTATAATATGTGGTAAACTTATTACTTCAGTCTGTAGAGTTATTCAATCTTTTCAGTTTACTAAAACAACCTTCAGTTGGTAGATTTATTGGTTACGATGGTCGTAGGTCGACATTGGTAGACTTGTTTCGTTTTCGAAACGTATGGTAGACTTTTGCAAGAAGCGTTATGGTAAAGTTGTTGTGGTAGGTGGTAGACTTGTTTACAGATTAGGCGAACTGTCGTTTTTCCCTTAGAAAAAACAAACATTTGAAGAAAAACCTGCAACCATGGTGAATTTATTTGTATGGGGTTGTAGATTTATTTGTATGGGGTCGTAGATTTTTTTGTAAGTTTTGGTAGATTTATTACTCCTGTTTTTCAAGAGATAGATGACCATCAAATACAAATAACATGCGGGTCATCATTGCATGTCGTGAATTTGACAGCGAGAATTTGTACTTGCCGAAGGTTTGACATGAATAAAATACCTTGTGTCCATGCCATTGCAGCAGCAGAAACATCGAAGAATTCACGGATCTCCTTTGCCCATCCGTACTTTTATAAGAACTATTTGTACAACGGTTACTCCAAAAAATGTTATGCCAAAAGATGTTGTGTTTTCCACGCCGAAAGACGTGGCGTCGAAAGTTTGTAATCCTCCTGTGGTTCGTGAACCACTATGTAGGCCAAAACTCTCACAGATAAAATGTGCATTGGAGACTGCGATGGAGCGAAAATGGCCTAGGAAAAAACACAAGTGTTTTCACTATCTTCAACACGGTCATAATCGTACGACTTGCGAAGCTTAAATATATGTGTCTATTATGTGTATATTTTCCATATGAACTCGTTTTCCTGTTTTAAGGTTATTGTAATGGTTACCAAAGACATATCAAAGCAGACTATATTAGGGACCTTGTTTTTAGAGTACAAAATGTCTGTCAATTCATTACATTACAAAAGATGGTCGTACAAGTCTACCATACTTTCGAAGGACCACCATCGTGATACAAACATGGTCCTTTGAAAGTATACACCAAGTTAAATCTAATGGTCGCGCACTTAGTCAATATGTCTGCGACTACAAAATATACAAATAAATCTACCATCAAACATAAATAAATCTACCATCAACAGAAATAAATCTACCAACGATCATGAATACCTTCATTTTCAATACCTTCAGTTATATAATTAAATCTACCATCAAAACACACAATTAATGAAACTTCAGTTCCAAAATATATCTACCACCGAGTACCGAGTAAGATGTAGGCGGGGACGCCATCTGTTACCTACTAAGGTATAAACGGAGGCATTTTAGTGGTTAAGCTGGTATCCGAGGGGCGGCTCTGTGGCCAACGGGGAAGTTAGCCAGGCTGGCTGTGGCTAAGGGGAGAACACACCCGCCGGACGCTCTTTATGATGCCCACTGAGTAAGATTCGGGGGATTCCATCGCAGAAACTCATTCTGAACCGCGGGAAACTTCGTCTCTTCGACACAAACGTTATGTCAAGAGGCTGATGGTGATGAGGATCCATACGCACTCAGATAAAAGTACATAAATAAACAATCATTCTTAACTCATTAAATATGTCATCATACTTTAACAAGTCTACCACCAATTCGATTAACAAATCTACCACCACTTTTACAAAACCTCCAAATACATTAATTTTTCTCACCACTACAGTCAATATCGTCGTCGAAATGGAGGAAAACACGATTTCGAATACAAATCTGCAAAATAAATTGGAGATTAAAGTTTCGAGATTTTCAGAACACTACAACAAGCCGAAACGAAAACCAAAATCCACTTACCTGTTGTACAACACACCAACACGAAACCCTAACACTCGCCGGAAATTTTGCTCGCCGTTTTCTTCTACAAAACTTGTAGAAGAAACTCAACTGTCAATATCCTCATATCCCCAAATCGATGTAACTAAGTACAACTACTCATATGAAACGAAGTGAGGAGTCGCCGTAGTTACAAATCTTACTGTTTCACCGTCGTTCTCATCGGAATCGCCGACAGTCGCCGCCGAGGAGGAAACCGGAGAAGATGACTTTGTTTTGGTAAAAAGTGAAAACTAAAACCGTGAATCTCGATTTTTCCAAACTTAAAAAACTTTTCTCTTTTTTTAATTCATAATGGCATTCTTGTAATTAAAAGAAATTATCAAGGTTATAATGTTTTTTCCAAACTTTTGAAAATTGTTTTAGTAAACTCATTTCTCCCAAAATTGTTTTAGTAATTATCCTATTTTCCAAAGTTGTTTTAGTAATTATCCCTTAAAAATAAATATGACAGTACCTTTATGAAATAATTCTTGTTTTTAACGTATAAGAGCAACTCCAACCACAGCACCAAATTTAGTATTGAAATCACACTAAATTTGGTGTTTTAGTGTTCCAATTTTTTTTCCATCTCCAAGCAGAACACCAAATTTCACACTAAAAATAATATTCTTTATTATAATATTATTATTTAAGATTCTTTTTATTTTTTAATAGTGATAAATACTAATTATTCTTATAATTGATTAATTATAAGTTAAATATAAGATTACAATCGGTGACGACAAAAAAAAAAATTACAATCGATAAATTAAAAATAACGGAAAATAAATTACATCGTACTAATTTTCAAAACTAGTATATTCGGACCACAAGTGTTCAATTAACGCATTTCAAAATTCAATATGAGCATTCTGATCATTGATTTGCATGTATCGAGCTAAAAATTCTTGAAATCGAGCATCATCATCACCCGCCATCTCAACTTCTACAGTTGGATTTCGGTTTGTTCTTCAATTGTTGATCACGTTCATCCTCCATTATCATATCTTTAATATATTAAAAGAGAAGCATTTGAATCCTACTTGGCAGCTCCACATTTTTGAACATTTTTTATTTATTTAATCACATAATTTATAGACATTTATTATTTATGTTATTATTTTTAATTATATTTAACTAAAACGAAAATCATTTAATTATTTCCAAACAAATATTTAACACCCAAACAAATTGAATAAGGAAGATTTGATATCCAATTATATCACATTAATTAGTTAGTTTTTATCAATATGTTTCACTTTTCATCTTTGATCTTAATTTTGTAATGTATTAAATTATCACATCATCCATATAATAATTTAAAAAAAAACTAATTGTATATGTTATGTTTAAAATTTTTTAAAATGACATAAATTATTCAGTCTATGAAAAATAAAATATTGTATCAAAAGTCTCACATATATGATATCATGATTAATAGTAGTCCATAAACACATTATAAAAATAACCAAAATTCTGAGAGACTATAAGAATAGGAAGCATCACTTAATAAACATCCCACCTTGAAGGTTTATTTCGATTCTTTAGTTGAAATGCATAATTAAACTAAATAAGATAATTATTTTAATTATTTTAATTTAATAAAAGTAAAAAAATATTTTAATATTGTAACTTGATAAAAAATACTAAAATGTTATTTTAGATTTATGAGAAACTTTAAATATTACTAATATTTGAACTTGATCAAAAAAAAAAATTAAATACTTTTACTTGATAAAAACTTGAATATTATAAATATTATCGAATGTATTTTCTAATGACTTAATAGTCGTCCAAATTTTAAAAATTGTATTCAATTTCATCTAATTTTTTGTTGGTTCACTTGATTAGACTAAATATTATAAAATTATAAATATTTTAACTTGATATAAAGTTATAAAATTATAATATTTGTGCGTAATTAGCTCATTGATTTGCAGTCCACATATTCTGCAATTGTATTTATATACCCAAAAAAATTCGAATAATTTTTTTAGCCATTACACATTTCGTCGTTTACAACATAATACGTAACTAAAACTATATTAATTTTTTTATAATAATATTGTCCCGCATATAGTGCAGGTAATCACCTGGTTATGTATTATGATACAAGTTGTCATTAGATTATTGTTTAAATTTATATTGTGTCCTTAAAAATTATCTTGTTGCATTTAGTTTTTAGTTTTTATGTTTGTTTGGTTTTAATTTTATAATTTTAAGTTTTCAGTGTGTTAATTGAACTTTAATATATATTTTAATCTTAATCAATTTGCGTAGTAGTTTAGATATTTTGTGCAAATTAAAATTTCATATTAATTACAATTACAATTTTATATTATTAAAAATGAAAAGATACAAAATTATTGATGGTATATTTATTTTTAAATTGGTAAACAACAATTTAATTATATTACCAAATGAAAAACACAAATAAAATACATTTTTTAGTGTTTGATGTGACACTGTTTATAAAATACCAAAAAAAAAAATTTGCCTTGGGATATGTTGTTCGATTGAAGATGAAAACACACCAATTATAGTGTTTTAACGTCCGGTTAAAATTGTTCTAAGCCGTTTAATTTCAAATCTATCAAATTTAATAGATTTAAATTGATAATACTAAAATTAAAAAATATTATTTTAATAATTACCAATCATAAAAATAATTAGCAGTATTTTTGTTTTTTTATACCGTTATATTTTACCACTCCATCATATCTTTTCTCTTTCCATTAAAAAACTTTTATTGATTTGTATTACTAATCAGATCAAATTGTTTTATTCATATAATACTTTATATTGTAATGTTTTCCCCATCAAATTGCTCTATTCCTATAAAAGTTTATATTGTAACGTTTTCACCATTCCGCCATAATGACCATTGGTCGACATAAGAAAAAGAAGAAGTTAATCATGGCTTTGTGTTAGAATAATAAAGAAAGAGAAAAAATCAAAATGATTAGAAAAAAGGAAAAAAATTAGAAAAGCTTTTCTTGCTATCACGCAATAAAATACTATCGTGCCCTTCCCCATCATGGTAAGTTCAACCTTAAAAGATACACAAATATATAAAAACTATAAATCTGGAAACCCTAAATTATTCCAGTTTTGGTTACTTCCAATAATGGATCTCCCCGACAAACCTGCTACGGCCGGTAAACCAAGTTTTTCTTTTTATTTAGACAAATAGAAAATAGTATTTTATTTTTAATATACCTGATAATGCAAAAAATCTTATCTATCCAATTATTTTATGCCACGTGGTGGATATGCTAATATATATGATCCGATATTTTGCCTTGCTTCCCATATTTTTATTTCATGCCCTTTCTTTCTAACTAAACACCACCATCGCTGATATGACAAATATTCAGAAAAGAAAATTCATAAATCTAAATAAGAGTGAAAAAGAAAAGCGAGGGATTTGATTGATAGCACAATTTGAAGTGATTGGAAGTTTAATCGTTTTATCGATTACTAAACATATGTTTCAATGTTTAACTATCTGTTTGATTCATTTTTTAAAATTGATTATTTCTGTTTCAATGTTTAACTATCTGTTTGATTCATTTTTTAAAATTGATCGGATGAAATAATCAATTTTTAAAAATGAATCAAACAGATAGTTAAACATTGAAACATATGTTTAAAAATTAAAACCTAGCGGTTATAGATGGGTATAATCGTCTGTGTAACCAAATCTACGTTTGAAAAGTTTCTAATTTTTTTTTTTTAAATAGGTTTTGCATTGGATAACCAAATTTTATTATTTTATTTGTAAAAACAATTGGTTACAAACTCGTATAAGCTGATATATTTATCACATGTATTTTTCTTAAATAATATCGACTTTGCAGTGATTTTTTTTAACAAATATCATGTTGTTTTCTAACGCTATATTTTTCTATATATTTAAATCACACACGATTTGACCATTTTTACCAAAATTTTGATATCTAGAAAATAAACCATTTTTAAAGTTATTTTCTAATTATACATTTACAAAAAATTAAAAAATTAAAAAAAAAAATTTATAGTATAATATTATAATTTTTTTAATTAAATACTTTTAATATTTAACCAATCTTACTAGTTAATCATTTTCCACCAATCAAAACCATCGTTCAACTAACTGTTTCAACCAACCTGCATTCTCTCTTACCGATTTATAACCACCAAAGCGATAAGCCGTTTTCTAACCACAAAACTCCTAATCACCCGTTAAATGATGGTTACAAAAATAATGTATAGAAAACGGAAAAGATCTGACAAACAAAGTTCTAAAGCTAAAATATTTTATATGGCGTGGTGTTTTATAATAACGGTCGTAGGCATGAGAACTCAACTTAACCATCAGTGCATACCGATCTAGTATTTTGAATCCGATTGGTAACAGACGATAGTACATTTTTTATGGTATAAAATAGTAGTACAAGATGATAGTACAGTTAGAAACAGTATAAATAGTGATAAAAGATGATAGTACAATAAAAAATAGTGGTATTATTTTTTGTAATACTATTTTAATAATTAGTTATACAAGAGGTGGTACAAGTTGTACTATCTTATTAAAATGTAACCAATCAAAACCTTTTTCAGTTATGTTTTCTAACATCTTGAGACTGTCAATCTATTCTCTTCACATACCTTCATGTTTGACGACATGGAGATTTTCTAATTTACCGCTTATTGAATCCGATTTATGTAAAAGTGTGTTCGAGATTGTATCAATGCTGATTGATATTCATAACGTTATCTTTGTTATAATTTCATCTTATTTTTAGATTTTTTGTTTAATCGGTGTTTTTTTAGTCTATGTTGTTACATGTCATTGTGAAGCTAAAATTTTGATGAATCAATCTGTATTTTCAATTCCAATATAATTTTATCGCTGAATGTTTTTAATCATATATTTCTTTAAAGATAAATGAAAAAAATGTCACAAAAAGTCATTAGCTCAACTGATAAAATATCTTAGGCAAAACCTAAATGTCGTTGGTTCGAGTGGCACTTGGGAGAAGACCATATAAAATACTCTGATATCCGGCCTGAGGGGATGTACGGATCTAGGCCCAAAACTTTTTAGTATTCAAAAAAAAAATATAAAATGTATTTATTTATGTCTCATTATTACCATTTAGCTATTTTAGTCTATTTTATTGCTATCTACATAACTCACTCTAATTTATATTGACAAATAGGTTAATTTTTTGACAGTAAGGGATCATTGTCGAACGAAGAAAGTGTCCAAAAACTAAAAACTTCCCGAAAACATAAAAGGATAGTCGGGATCTTACAATAATACACTATAATATACTGTTAGAGTTTACCAAACAAAATACAAAATCATGTTAAATAAAAAAGAAATTAAACAAGGGACCATTATGCATTTCATGAAAAGAGCACAGCAACATCTTTTGAGAAAATAATACAATAATTGATGTGGAGGGCTTGTAGTACACAGCATCCAACATGAATACAAAAAAAAAATGGACAAAATAAGTAATTTCTTTTATAGTAATTTATATCGCCAAGTACAAAAGCAGTGTTTCCCATTAATGGTGAGAATCTGTTGTCGGCAAGAATAGTGTACGAGGTTTGAAATTTCTATGGGTAACGTGGACGTCTCCTGTCCGCTTATTTATTTTTCTTTTACTTTTTTTTTCACTTAAGAGACTTTTTTTTTTTTTTTTTTCCCAAAAATTTCATCACTAATCCTTTTTCAAAATAACACTACTAATTTTTTTCTTCCAAAAATAGCACAAAACTAAAACTAAATTTAAATTTTTTAAAACTAAATTCTTTAACCCTCAAAACTAAACTCTAAATCTTAAAAACTATATCCTAAACCAAAATACTAAATTCAAACCAAAAAATTTAAATTATAAATGCTAAAAATTATTTTTAATGTTTATGGTATTTTTAGAAAGAAAAAAATTGAGTGGTATTTTAAAAAAAAAAACTAATAACAGTGTATTTGAAAAAAATATATTTTAATGATATTTTAAAGAATTTTTTTTTTTAATGTGTAATAATAACCTTTTTGTTTGCAGGAAAAAAAAGCAACCTTTTGTTTCCAACAAAGACACACTTCAGTCTTCACCAAAGATTAATGATAACATGAATTATTTAAACTCGACAACTACGATAATATCTTCTCTTTTTTTTGTCAACATATGGTAGATGAATTACTAAACTGTTTTGGTGCCAAGAAAACATAATGATAATTAGATAAAACCACCTATAAAAAACAAATATAATATGAACTGGATTGAACACGTGGAACGATAAACTAATAAGTATCGAAGTGCAATAGTGTTTTTTATGGACACCATTGTTGAGATCTCCAACTAATTCAAAAGGGAGTAGATTTCTTTATAGGAGTTTTCTGCAAGTTCACATCGAATGAAACAGCTCAAGAGCAAGAGCGGATTTATGTTATTCAAGATGGGGCAGTTGCCACCAATAGAATTTTGAAATTCTTTAAAAAATTAAAAAATTAAATCAATTGTCTCCGATGAAAAAATCTCTCTCGCCCCCGGTAATTTTTTGTATTGTCCAAATTTAGGTTAACTAAATTTTGGTAATTGAATATTCTGTATGTTTGATTTCCTATAATTTATCTAACTTCTCTACAATTTTCAATCCAAATATACTATAAATAATTGATTTAATTTTTTTAAATTTAGCAATATCTCTTATGTCCAAATTTAAATAGTTTATCACACCATAATTTATTTTCTTTTTTATCAATTTGAAAGTTGCTGTATAGTAATCCCGTTTCTTCTCATAGTAATTTTTTTATATATTGTTTGCAAATATTTTAGTTTATATACAAACAATCAAATTAAAGACGTTAATTCAAAATTTCTTAAGTTTTAAATATTACATTTTGGTTCTTTTAAATATTATGATTTTTTTTGTCAAAACAATATTATGATTTTCTTAAAAAATTTCTATTATATCAAAAATTTTAATAGAAATTAAAACATTGTTTATTTTACTTCTTTTTCATAATATAATAGTATAGGTTATACATATCATACGTACTAATAGCTTAAACTATATAAACTGTTTTATTTTTATTTTTTATTATTTTATATTTTGCATAAAAAATATTTATATTTTATAAATATTCATCATCCCCTCTTAAAAAAATTAGCCATATACACAACAATTTTGTTCAGTGTAATCGAGTCCAAAATCTCTGTGAACACATATTGACAATGCAACTTGTGTTTAAAAGCATGGTCCATCCAAATATTGAAAATTTACGAGGTAAACAAAACTTATCCGTTGGTCTAGGTCCGGCCTTGAACAATTACATAAGAAACAAACGTATTGGACTTCGTTTTTTTGCCCCATTATAAAAAAATACTGATGACCAAACGGAGATAGCAAACCGTATGTTAGTGATGTTTAATTTTGTCGTGGGAGAAAAATGAGGGGGATCAAGTTAGAAGTTTGTAGGGCCCATTTATAAAAGAACAAAAAAAAAAAAAAAAAAATATGAGTTTTCTTTTTTTGGAAAAAAAGAAAAAGAAAAAGAAGAAAATATAATCACAATTAATCAAATAATGACTAGCTACTTAGGTTAAACTTTAAACTAGTCTTTTTAGAGAAGAAACGTTGTAAACTTGTAGACCATGAGATCGAGGAGATTTCAAAAAGTTTTGTGAATTATTTTCAATTTTATTGTTATTTGATTTTCATATTCGTCGATTATTTTTCATAATCAATAAAATTTTGTTACCTTCCATAGTATTGTATTTTATTTGAGAAACTTAATTTTGTAAGTAATTTTATGTTTTTGTTTTACATATTTCACAGGGTCCCGGTTTTTAATTTCGTAATAGGTTTCAAAAATTTCAGAACGGTTAATAAGAATAATATTTTAAAAACATGAAATAACATAAATATAGTTCAAAAATTAAACTTAGAAAATTGGATTACGATAGACAAAAACGATTTTTTTTCTACTTTCATCATTTGAATACTTTTCGGAGGCATGGTTTCACATTTTAAATGAATTTTCTCTTTTTTTTTTTCCTCATGTTACATAAATTTTACATTACATGCCAAGAGACCATCATGACTTAATAATCACAAAGAACACCACAACAACAAAATTCGTTTGCATCATTTTTTAAACTACTCTAAAAGAATTGAAGTAATCACAATATAAATTTACTTATCTTCAAAATAATTTCTAAAATGTCTCTAAAGGCACATCACGTACATACATACATATATAAATTACATAAATAAAGATGGTATCTCTTTATATTTTTGGACGTTACAATATAATATCTCTTCAGAATCTAACACTAGCCATCTTTGCCCTTCTACCAACCTTTTACCCACCCCAACTGGACACTCACTACCCATCCAGGCACCCCTCCCATCTCAGGGAGAAAATCCTTCCATCTTCCTATGAGTATCACCTCATTTTTTTGGAATGTCCGAGGTCTAAATGACCAAGACAAACACCCCTATTTTGTTTGTTGAATTAACCAAACTAAGTCCTTTTTTGGAATCCTATTAAAAACTTATATCAATGAAACTAATCTAAACCAAATTTTGTGTTACCTGCCCGAACTGGAACTATGTCTCAAACCACATCTCTAATGAAGATGGCAGAATAATCATTATCTGGAGACATCCAACAACAATCACTGTTTTATGCAAAACCTATCAAGCATTGACCTATGAGATCAAAATAGTTGGAGGTCAACAAATCATATATAAAGCCATTTATGCATCTAATTCGAGAGAAGAAAGAACTGACATGTGGTGTCATCTGCTTAACCTACAACACTCTTTGAATCTGGACTCTAAGGCATGAATATTGAATGGAGACTTCAATCAAATCATCCACCTAGATGAACATTCTTATGCTTCTGTAGACCACCTTATAACAGATATGGTTGAACTCAGAGATTGCTTCTCCCAACTTGGTCTTTTTGACCTTAGATTCTATGGACCCCCTACTCACTTGGTCCAATAAGCAGCCATCCTCTCCCATAGCAAAAAAAACTTGATAGATTTCTGGTCAACAACAGTTGGTTATCCTCCTTCCGGGACAATTCAGCTGAGTTTAAACCACCAGGATCAACCTCTGAGCATACACCTTGCATCCTAAACTTTGCCTCTCATCTACCCTCCCTAGGAACCAAGCCCTTCAAGTTCTTCAACTTCTTAACCCAACATCTCAACTTCCTATCTACAGTTGAGACAGCTTGGAATCAATCCGGAACAATTGGCTCCTCCTAGGGCCCAACTCTCTCCATCATGTGTGCTAGACTCAAATCACTAAAGTCACATCTGAGAGAAATAAATATGGATACTTTTCTAGCATCCAAGAGAGAGTTTTAGAGACCAACCATTTGCTATAGTGTGTGCAGGTACAAGCTTTGCAGGATCCCACTGAACTTCTATTCCAACAAGAGAGACCTACAATCAAAATGACTTTCCTAAGATGCATAGAGGAAATCTACTATAAACAGAGATTTAGGATCAACTGATTCAAAGAAGGAGACGAGAACACTTCATATTTCCACATAATCATTGAGGCTAGGAACTCCTACAATTTTATAAGATTCTTTACCTCAGTTGATGGATCACCAATCTCTGACCTGGTGGACATGGAAACCTTGGTTGTCTCCCACTTCAAATCCATACTGGGACTCGACCATCTACCACCTCTTCATTGTACCCCATCATGGATCCACTCTTTGACTGACTACATATGTAATGACCTGCACATAAGTCAATTGTCAGCTCTGCCCCTAGTTTCAGAAATTCACAAAGCCACCAAGCGTAGGAATCCTAACAAGGCACCTTGTCCTGATGGACTTACCTCTGGCTTCTACAAGTCTGCTTGGAATATTGTGGAGAAATACTTTATTTATGGAGTGGGACACTTCTTCATAATTGGGTTTATGCTTCTGTAACAAACTCAATAATTCTGACACTCATCCCCAAAAGACCATGTGCCACCATGATCATTAAGTTCATGCCTATCTCCTGCAGTAACTCTACCTACAAATCCATCTCTAAAATCATGGTCTCCAAGCTAAAACCATTCCTAAATGAGATCATCCTACCAAACTAGACATCATTTATAAAAGATAGACTGTTTGTAGAGAACATCATGCTTGCAAGTGAGCTAGTAAATGGCTACCATAAAGATCATAAAGGTCGAAACCGTATAACAATCAAAGTCGATATTACTAAAGCATTCGACACAGTTAGGTGGGAATTCATATTCAGTGTGCTAAGGGAATATGAAGTGCCTGAAATCTATCTATGTTGGCTAAAAGGTTGTGTTTGCATCACTATCTACTCAGTTGGATTTAATGGAATAGTAAATGGATACTTCAAAGGGAATAGGGGACTAAGACAAGGAGACCCTATCTCACCATATCTGTTTGTCCTTGCCATGAATTATATATCAATTATACTTTACAAAGGATCAGAGGAAGAAAAATCCAAGTACCACTACAAGTGCAAAGATACAAAACTTACTCATCTCTGTTTTGCAGATCATTTATTGATCTTCACCGATGGATCCCTCTCCTCTGTCCAAGGTGTCCTCACTATCCTCTCAGACTTCAAAGTTGTATTTGGACTTGCTATAAGCCTTCCCAAGACAAACTTCTTTAGCTCTGGCCTACCTGAATCAGAAGTCAACAACATCAAGACAGTCACATGTCTCTCACATGGAACACTACTTATAAGATACTTGGGTCTACCACTCTGTACAAAGAAACTATCAGCCATTAATTGTGCACCATTCATCCAATAAATCAAGGGAAGGCTAACCTCGTGGACTTCAAAAAAAAATTATCCTTTGCAGGACGATTAAAAATTCTAAACTCAGTCATCTCTGGAATTACAAACTTATGGAGCTCCTCCTCTGTGCTTCCAAAAAGCTGCATAGAAACAATAAATTCGTGTGGGGCATTCCTCTGGAAATGATCAATAGAGGGTAGATACACATCAAGAGTATCATGGGAGTCAATAACACATGCAAAAGAGGAAGCATGATTTGGGGGGTATGTGACCTTCTAACTTGGAATAGAGCCTTTGCTTTGAAACTTATTTGTATTCTCTTCTTCGGACCTGGTTCTATTTGGGTTAAGTGGATCACTAAGGAGGTACTCTCTAGTCAATTGAACAACTTCTGGTCCCTAAATGAGAAACAAAAACACTCTTGAATGTTAAAAAAACTCACTAGGATCCAAGATACCATTTTCCCATGGATAAAGTGATATACCTTAGATTTTACCGGTTTTTATTATGTTTTTAGTAATTTTTTAATTAAAAAAAACTATTTGATTTTGGTATTTTAATGCTGCTATTAGTGGTTTTGTGTATCTTAGAGCCTTTACAGGAATTTGGACCAAAATATGATGCAAAACAAGCAATTTGAAAGTTGGACAGATTCTGAGCACCAGATAATTCGCATCAGATGGAGATCTTTCCACCGTTGGACAAACTCAAATTTTACCATAAGATATGTGGGAGTACTAGCTTCGATTCCCATATTAGATCGTAAAATTCCAATGGCGCGATCTCAAGATATGATCGATTTACTGAAGACTGGTCGATCAAGGTTCGAGGAGAAGTAAGCATAGCACATAAAGCACGATTGATCGATCGGCACCCCTGAAATAAATCGATAGTACTTACGGCGATTTGGCTAAAGAAAGGATTTTATGAAGAGATTTGTCTGAAGAAATGATTTTATGACGCGATCGATTGATCACTCTAGCCGATCGATCGATCGCTCCTCCTGAAAAAGGGAAAAAAAATTTCTTCGATTTTATCTCCTAATTCCTAAAGGAATAATCATAGATTCAACCCTACCCTAAAAACTCTACAGAAGCCACGAAAATACAAAGTCTTTATCATTCTTCTGAAGCTTGATAAAATTCTCTTCATCACCAAAGTCTTTTAGTTTTCTTTTATTTTTTCCGATAAGGGAGAAGATCTCATCTCTTGTATCTCTACAGAGAAGTTTTATGAACCCTTTTAGTCTTAATGAATATGTTTTCTATTGCTTTTTCTTTGGTCTGCATTACCATGTCTGAGTAGTTTCATTGTTGGGAATATGAGATTTCCTGGTTTTCAAAGGAAATCTCATAGTTCGATAGCTAGAGTTTAACAATTATAGTTATTTGAGTTTTTATTCTCTTTACCAATCTCATAGTTCGATAGATAGGGTTTAACAAGATCCAAGCCCAATTCGACCAAAAAAAGGAAATTTCATATTTCCTTATTTTACTGGGATTTGCCTTTTATTTTTAACCAGAACATGTTTAATATATATATTCGAGTCTGAGCCATTTTTTAGGCTACACTACATATTATTACACACTTTATTTTCTATTCAGACTTTTGGCTTTTGGAGTTTGTAAGCTTTGGGGAGCGAATCTCTGACTCTACATCTTTGAGAAGATTTCTGAACCCCTTTGGATTTCTATTTATTTGATCATGAGTTTTCTTCATCTCCTTGTTGTTTCTCTGCTTCTATGTCTGAGTAGTTTCATAGTTAGGTTTAGGATTTCAAGGAAATTTATAAATCATTGAATCATATATAGATAGAGATTTATCATCTTATCTTCACCTATCGTTGTTCTTATTGCTTAGATTGAATTGATCACTTAATCTCTGATTTAGGGTTTTATCTATTCATCAAAAGTGATATAGATTGCCTGATGGAACATAGGTGAGCGAATTGTCCTTAGCCAACGAAAGTTGATGCTAAGGCAATTCGTGAACATATCAAACATGCTCGTTAATGCTTGTTTAGAATTCTAAGATCAAACGACAGTTTAGACTCTTAGGTTGCTAGATAAAGTGATTGATACCACGACAGTGGATTGGTTATATATTCATGTTTGAGTTCAAGACTGCGTTTATTGTTCCCTGAATAATTGTCTGGTTCATGATAACTGAATTCCTGCGAATCACCCTTGGCCTAACGCTTGTTTTAATTGATTTTCACACCGTTTAATTTGCTATTTTTGTTTATTATTGCTACCAACAATCATATTGTTGTCTTAGCTTAGTTTCATTCATCAGATTCGTAGTGTGATACTTGGTTCTCGTAGATTTGATCCCTAAAATACTACTTCGTTTGTAGTGCATTTGCAGTGATATTTTTAAGTTAAAACTCTGTGTATCAATTCCTTAAATACTACAATCGATTTGATGTGCACTTGCATTGTTAGATTTAGGGTAAAACCTGACTCGCATTATAAAGTTGTAGGTTGGCAATGGAAAACATGTAGTTTCTTGAAAGAAATATGGTCTCCTTTTGGGGAGATTGTAAAGTACCTTGCTTCTGAAAACATTGTCTAGACTGGTATCCCGCAACACTTCACCTTACATAACCTCTAGAGGAACGGGAATTGGCATTTACCTCCGGCTCGATCTGATGCACAAGTCTCCATCTATACTTTTCTGTCAACTCTGCAATTAGGTGATAGACCTGATAAGTATGAATGGTGGATAGATGACAAACTTCAGAATAGAAACAACACTGGATCTATCTACAAAGCGATAAAGCTACAACTACCTCAAACAACTTGGCATCGAGCAGCATGGTTCTCCGGAGGTGTTCCAAAACATAAATTTCTTACTTGGCTATTTGTTCTCAACAGGTGCCCGACTCGTGGCCGTATTGCAAACTAGGTCTTATCACTGGCCAACGAGGTCTCCTTTGTCAATAGGCTTCCGACTCCCGTGACCACTTATTCTTTGACTGCGCGGTCACTTGGTCTCTGTGGCAGCGCATTGGCCATTGTTGCCAAATCAACGCACCCAGATCTTGGACGAGCACACTCCAACTCATGTATCTTCCCCTTGGACATGCGGCTAAGAAGAAGTTTGCTCGTCTTGCTTGGCAGGCCACTATCTACACCATCTGGACAGAACGCAACCATTGACTACACCGTAACAACTTCATATCAGATGACACTCTCTTCAAGCAAATGGACTCTCTAGTCAGGAACAGAGCTTCCAACCTAAGATCTATCAACCCTGCAATCACCTCTGCAATTCTCCAACTCTGGTTTAATGGTCAAAATCAATCACGATAAACCATCACCTCAGTCTCTCGTCTCTATTCAACACAATCGATTTTCATCTCTTCACTACCCTCTTCGACTACAGAGGGAAATACCGTTGGTACGACAGTAATTACCCACCCTCTTCCTGGTTTGGTACTTTGGGTTCGGTCTCCTAATCCTATTACTTGGTTTTTCAAAATTTTCTTATGGGTTTCTAATTGGGCTTTTTCATAGACATCTAGGTTTACCCTAAAACTATTAAGCCGATGGACTTGTGTAAAAAAAGAAATTATGCAATTTCAATAGAATGCGTTTTAAAAAAATATTATAATATTAGCGTTTAAATTTATATATATATATATATATATATATATAGTTTTAAATGTAGATGAAAACAAGATTTTCTATTTATAAAATATCACATGTATATTATAAACACAAACACAAACGCGAAATAAAAACATAAATTGTTTTTGTTTTTTATCTACATTTACGATTTTAGAAAAAAATTAAAAGCTCAATGTGTTTTCTTTAGAATGTAAATATAACATTTTAGCATATAAAATCAATCGCTAACACGAACAAATAATCAATTTCCCCCTTATAATCAACTAGATTGGAGGACGCGCATGCGGACGAAAATATTTAGTTTTTTTTTATTTTTTGTCACGAATGCATTTCATTATTGATTAGATAAATATATAATGAAGTGCCCGTGACAAAAAAAACTAAATATATTCACCCTCATATTATGTAAAATATAATCTAATAACTAAATTAAATTTTAATATAATTAAAGTGGTTTTTTAGATACCTAAAAAAACAAAATTGAAATCCATGAAACTTATAATCACTTATAAGGGTACACCATAAAAATATGAAATTTATAATAAAAAAAAATTAAAAAAAAAAATTACACGAAATTGGGTTTAGACATATTCGAAAGTAATCTATGATATTCTTTGAACCTTCATGTAAAAACTAATGTTAATTCATCTTCGAGATGGCTTCGCAATAGCCACCGCACTTTGCTTTTCACATTCTCTCCCAAATTGTTGTTACTTGCTCTAGACTTATCACCAGTTTAATTTTTTACTCCACAACCATTTTCACAACTATTTGTAACTATTTTACCATCCAATTCACCGGTGTTTTCTAGGGCTGTGCATTCGGGTACCCGTTTGGGTTTGGTTCGGATTTTTCGGGTTTTCGGATTTTCGGTACCAAGCCTACAAGTCCCATTCGGGTTTATTTTTTCCTGGTCGGGTTCGGTTCGGGTTCTATCCGATACCCGAAATTATCCAAAAACCTGGAAAAAACTACCTAAAAGTATCCGAAAATACTTAAAAGTATCCGAATTACCCGAACAACCAGGTAAAAAAAACCCAAACTACCTAAAAGTATCCGAACATACTCGAAAGTATTTGAATTAACCGAAAAACCCGGTATAAAAATACCCAAACTCTCTGAAAGTACTCGAAAGTATCCAAATTACCCAAATTTATGTAAAAAGGAGTTAATGGGTTTATTTAACTTCGGGTTTTTTGGTACTAGTTAGAGTTTCGGTTCGGATCAGATATTATCCGATACCATGTACCTAGCCCTTAAGTCCCATTCAAGTATTTCTCTAGAACCGAACCCGATCGGGTTCGGGTTTTTCGGGTTCGAATTCGGTTTTTTTACCTAGGCCTAGTGTTGTCCCCAAAAACATTTTTATGTATTAAAGTTTATACAACCGTACTTCAAAATAAATAAAATAAAATTAATAATTAACAAAAAGCATATACAAAATATAGTCCCAAAATATAATTCTAAACGTTTGCAAATCCATGCAAACACAACATGACAAACAATGCACACAAATATATGTCATATCTCTGCATAACAAACGAAAAATCACTACTCATACATAACAATAAACATGTTTTTATACACTTGATATAGACCATAATGTAACTCACTATATAGAAAATATAAGTTAATAAAAATAGAAACTTTACATTCTTACTTTTTCTGGATTTACATCTATTTTATATTTTTATATTTAAAAATAGAAATTTGCTTTCTGGTACATATATATCAATAAAAATGGAAAATGTACACACATTTTATAATTGCAACATAATAGCAATACAAATAGATAAAATCGGCAACTTAAAAATGGAAAATTCATTCAATTCAATATTATAGTAATATGAAAGAAAATATGTATCAATTTAAGTTATTATATTGACACGTGTCATAATCTAAATTAACAATAACACATGTTATAATCTGGTGTGTTATAATTTTGTATACGTATCGCGTTTATGTTAAACGCGTCCAACTTTATATAATAAAATAAGTTTTCATGGTAAAACACGGAATGGTATAAAATATTAGATTAGCTTTTGCAAGCATACAAAATGGATATAAGAGGGAAAAAATTATAGCTTGTCATTAAACATTTTAAAAGCATAGTAAATTAGCGATTGGTATTAGACTTAGTGCCAATAGAAGGAAACATGAACTATTTTAGATCTCACACACAAGTTTAAAATGGCAAAAGAGAGTATAGATATACTTAATTGTATTATAAAATTTTAAAGAAAAAGACAGATGGTTATTGGTTCACACCAAACATGTTAACATCACAAAACATATGTATTATCAATCAACTCAACTCATTGCCTCTAACAACATTTACGCGTGAGTCTATTATATAAATCTCTATAAATGTTCCAAATATTGTATATAAGACATATGAATTAAAATAGATAAATTGTTTTTATTATATAAAAATAGATTATTAGTTCCTCAAATGGAATTGGTCAGTGATTGCCATTACTTGTAAAAGTATCCAAATTAGTCTTTTATTTATCACACATGGATTTATCTAGTGGCTTCGAAAACTAAAATAACCATAAAAGAAAGATTCAGATAATAATAATAGTGGGGCGTGGAATGGGATGCCCATTTGAATTAATTATGATTATCCGTTATGAAATTTTTATATTCGTAGAACCACATTATTTCTTATCACTTTGGGATTTTTCCTTTAGTTATTGAATTTAGGTGTTTAGATTCAAAATTGAAACAACCGACAACTGTCTAGAAAAACGATGTTGACAATTGACATAAGGTTTTTCCAATATAAAAAAAAAAATTAATAAATTAATAGATTTATTTATTTGACTTCCCATTTTGATTACACCAATTTTTGAAAAGAAAAACTCGATTAGATTAATGAAAATACAATCCTATCAAAATCAAGCTACCTTAATGTTGATACTTTGCGAGCTGACGTGCAAAGAGGACCATTAGCATTTAAAGCTCTTACATATTTATGATACTAGAACTTCTATAAATTAATATTCTATCAATTAATATTTATTATAAATTAATAAAATATTTTAGTTCTAAATTAGGCCAGTGTAAAAATTGACCAAATTCGATAAGATAATAATTTTTTTGAAACTTCTATGTAAAATATAGTCCCAATAATAATATAAATTAATAATTATAAATCTTATGCGCATATATATATAAGATTAATTTAGTACTGTATGACTATAGTATTGTATATTTTCTTCTTAAAGTTAGAATCTTATTGGAATTAATCTCTAATTTTTCTTATTTCAACAAAAATTAATGGTGTTGTCATCTTGATCTTCATCCAGTTGAAGAATTCTAGACATGATAATTGTTTTCTTATGATTAAATACTTCCAAAAGTATTGTTATCTTGAATTGTAGCCACAATTTTCTCATTTTCATATGGATAATCATAATTATTATGATAACCGAAGTTATTAACATAATCTGGAATAAGATGAATATGTAAACAATATATAAGAAATTTTAAAAAAAAATTGAAACATTTGTATAAACTTTTATATAAAGTGTTTATTTTAAATGAAGGAAAATTTTCAAAAAATCATGGACTAGAAAAATCACTCTATAAATTAATAAATATTAATTTATCAATTAATTAATAACTCTATAAATTAATAAATTTACAGAGTCCCTTTATAAAAGTTTTACTGTATTTGGAAGATCCAACCAGAATTCAGAATATGAATTTTTAAATCATGCTAAGTTTTAATGGACTTTTAATTCATAATTAGTTAGCAATGAGTGAATTATTCCATATTATATTATATTATTTAGGTCACATATCAATTTTTGATATGGAATTTCTAATACATGATATGACTCTTCCATCCTATCTCGAATAAATCCCATTTCAGAACTGGTAATAAACCTTATTTGGACAATTCATGGGCCAAGGCTTTCAAATTGAGGTATGATACTATTACTATCTTAATGTCTCTAATATATTACTAGATTCCATCTCAATTTCTGATATGGGTTCCTAACATATTACTCCCCCTCCGTTTCACAAAAAAATATCGTTTTAACGCAATTTTCACAGATTAAAAAACCTTTTAGACATACAGATACGCCTCTATTTAATATGCTATTAATTAAATTAAATGATAATGATATCAATTCAAAGCAATGTTTTTAGACCCTACCGGACCGTCCGCTCGGACCCTTAAACCCGAGACCCGGTCAGCACGACTTTGCTTCACCCAAAGAGTTGAGTTTCCTCTGGTTGGTTTTTTTGTATCAGCACGACTTTGCTTCTCCCTCTTAAGCTGATTTATTCATTACGAGCAGTCCCCGTGAAAATTAATCATGTCGCCGTGCCCTGCATTCTCCTCATCAATAGTGTTAAAGCCTTTATACTGTATATATACTCTGCCTCAAAAGGTTATCAAATGCATCAGAGGGCTTCTGACTTGTTTAAGCAGATTCCCTTTATTGCTCAACAATCACTAAAATGTGATCACGCTCAAGGTGGATTCATGCTAAAATGTGAGTGCATAAGACATGGAGCGACATAATCGGGAACGATTATACCTCGAGCATGAATGGTGTTGATTCCTGGGCCCTTTAGTTCAGTCCCGTTGTCGCTCAGCAATGAAATTCCACCTGATGTTATATGGAACGGGAAGGCTAGAGGAGGCGCCATAGGAGATTTTGCCACCTTAATGATTCTCTCACCTGCAAAGCGTGAAACCAATCACATGAACGAACATTCTTGGTAGTTAATGTGACCTTACAAACGCTTAACTTCTCATTCCATGAATTGGTGAAGCCTTGCCTGACTTGGCTTCAAGAACCAGCCGGATGGTTACAGCATGAGCCCAGTTAATTCCCAATGCAGCAACAAGGTGAGAATCATATGTCCATGCGTGTTCTTGAAATCCATCTTTTAGTTTAGCTGTTACAGAGGAAATATATGATTGTGGTGAATGGGGGATTAACAAGGATCACAGCACTGATAAAGTCAACGAAACAACAAAAAAGACACTTAAGTTTCTGTTAACTGTACCTTGGAAAGAATACTGACTAGTTTCATCGCGGTTTTGAGATCTAACTTGATTAGTCACCACTATAGGAATCCGTGAAAATTCAGCAAGCGATCTGGAAATGTCAGAGAATCAAATATCAATATACAGATGAAGTGCAGATGTGGAGATACATTCCAAGCTTTGAGCTGACTCGAGACTGCACTTCATACTTTAAGAAAGAAATGTGCCAACCCAACTGATGCTGTCTCTGAGCTCCTGGTTTGTTTTCACTGAAAAATCAATCACTTGATCAAAGAAAGACAAAAAACGGAAAACATATACCTTGTTACTAAGGTCACCGAGGGAACAAGAATGACAGGAAAATGATCAGCAGGAAATAGAAATTAGACTAACCCTGAGAGAAGAGCTGTCATACTATCAATCACTAGAAGCTTTACTTGGTTTTGAAGAATTGAATCCTTGAGTTCTTGTATACTGCTGATTACAAAGAAAAAGAATTGAACTACTGCAGCATGGTGATAGTTCCTAGCTGTACACTTGAAACCGAAGTTGAGGGCAAGCCCTTATTACCAAGTAAAATTGAGAATTTTATAGTCATGATTAACTTTGGTATTTCCTACAAGCCTACACCTAACAAAACGATGAGTAAAGTCTTACGGACCTTTCGGTAAAGTTTGATAAAGATGTTGGCCGCAAAACAAGGATTCTTCCTGCCATCTGCACTGCAAATGGTTACGTAACCAATCTGGAATACGAGAAGACTTTACCGATGGCATAAAACACAGATTAAACCAGATAGCTGTTCCACAACCTCTTGTGCCATTCCTTTAAGGTGAAATACTTCAGGGAAGCTTTTCAGTCCCATCTCTATCACCCTGAGGAATACATTCGCTGAGGATATTGTCCACAAAAATATGTCATGCACGAAAAACAAACTCAGTTTACCTTCTTGAACTAAATTTGGACTCCACGTCTATGTATATGACACGACCATCTAATCCTCCATAAGCTGCTGGAAACGAGGCTGATAAGGCAAGTTTCATGCAAAACTGCGAAGTAGAGAGAACCTTTACCGTATGCAAGCACGCTGAAGCAAAGAGTGTAGAGGAAAGATAGGTAGACACGAGCATCTCGCTGATATTTCAGGGATGAAACCGAAAAAGGTAACCACTTGCAACTTAACTATACAACAACAATGCTATTCTAGATTATCAATCTTGAATCTCAGATGGAAGAGATTGATAAAAATAAAAACAGGTTAAAGCAGAAGAAACTACCTGTGATTTCCCGATACCAGGTGGACCTACTAACTCAGTGAGAACACCAAAAGGTATTCCACCGGATAGTGCTGCATCCAATCCCTTCAAATGGGTAGGAAGATGACCCGATAAGTGTTCGTTTTCGACTTTTTGCTCCAGCAAAGATCGAGCCTTGAAACATTAGGGAAAAAGGACTAAAAGATTAAATATGATAAAGCAATTTCATATGTAGCAAGCAAAGTAAAAGAGCTTACGGATTGACATGGCGGAGAAGCAGCTTGACTGATGAGTGTAACCGCAGATTTGATATCCTTCATTCCAACATCTAGCAACTCCATCAGTTCAAATTCCGTCATAGACAATGCATCCTACAGATTCATTGGATAATAACCTAAGAATCAAGTAAACCCATTTCACCGATTACAAACAAAACGCCTAGTAGAGAAGGATTAACCTAAAGTATCATTTCTACAAAGCATCCGCAAAATCAGGAATCGAAGGAAAACCTTGGCGGTGATGATGTTTCTGGCGGCGAATATATTAGAGATTTTCTTGGGAAGCCTCATTTCTCCGATGAGCTTGTTAGCCATCCTCTCCGACTCCGGCCTCGGAATGATCCTCTCTCTCTCTCTCTCTCTCCCTCCCGCGCCAACTTGGAAGTCCTGAAATTCTCTAACCAACAACCACTTTGGGCCTCGTTAATGGGCCTAAGAAAATGAAAAGCCTATCAACGTATTCAAGTATTTGCTAGTTTTTTTGTCTTAGATTGAAATGTTCTTGCTTGTTTGGCTGTTGGTTTTTTTGGTTTTGGTGGATTTTATTCGATTGGATTTGACTTGTCAGGGGTAAAATTTCTGGGATCCTAACTCTGTTTCGCGGTTCTGTCCTCTTGAGTTGGTGGGGTCTTGATTTGGTCTAGGTTTTCGTTTTAGGGTTCGTCAAATGGATGGTATTTTGCTGCAGAGATATCTACTAGTTTTTCGTTGAGGCTCTTTATGGGTTAGAGTCAAGACTGTGCAGTGGTTTTGATTTTCAGTTCTTTTCTTGCGAGGATGTAGTCAGTTTTTTGTCTGTATGTGGCTGAGGTTGGTGGTCTTCTTTGGCGTATCCCAAGGCGGAGTTTAAGGATCTCTTCTTTGAGCTTAGGTCCTCTCATTTTTCTTCTTATCTTTGGAGTGGCGGTGATGGTGTTAGTTCCTTTGTTATGTGCTAGTTTTGGTACTACCTTCATTTCTGCCAATATTGCCATTAGGGGCGAATCCAAAAAAAAAATTAATTAGGGGCAATCGATATATATAAAATATATATAATTTTTTATAAAAATTAAAGAGAGCATACTATATAAAAGAGATTTTAAATTAATGTCTTTCATTTAATTTTTATGTATAAAAAGACTGAAATATTAAAAATAAAAAAAACATTATAAAAAACCCAATTACCAAAACTATGAGAAGAAACCACTAAAATTATAAGAAGAAAGTGATTTTTTTTACATTGATTTTCCTATTGATGAAAAGGAAAAGTAAAATATTCCATTTTATGCATTTGCAAACATATCACTTAAATTTCAACATAGCAAGAGATATTGCTAAATTAAGATGTTAAAATCTAAATTAGAATATTTAGCAATATTCTAAATCGCAAACATATCACTTAGATTTGGATTTGAATTGGTAAGGAATGTAACTAAATTAAAGGGTAAACATAATATAATATTTAATTTCCTTTTTTTTGACAACGTAAATTTGGTTAGTTGGGCAACAAATATTTATAGGGGGCAAGAGAGATTTTTTATTGGGTGCAATTGATTTTTTTTTTTTTATAAATTTTGAAGAATTTAAAAAATTTATAGGGGCATCTGCCCATGCTAATCAACTTAGATCCGCCCTTGGTTGTTGTTGTCTTGAGTTCGAGTTAGTTTGGTTCGTCTTGTGGCTCATGTCTTTTGGCGCAGTTCGGAAATCTATTTGTTCTCTGAGAATGGTTGTTGGAGTTTTCTGGTTCATTGTATCAGATCTAGAAGTTAGATATTTTTGTAGTTTTTTTTGCTTTTTTGTATTGTTTTCATGGAATTTAGTCTTGATATGTCTCATTTTCTTTAAGATTTAGTCTCTGGAGGACGAGATCCTGCCCATTTAGTATATCAAAATCGTATTCAATCATTGTATTCCTCATTTGTATTATAATGAAATTTAGATGACAATTTTTTTTTTTGAAATGATCTAAAAGTTAGAAATATAATCCTATTGAGATGAAGAAATCCTGCTATGATTATTGCTAGGTATGAGGTGTCTAAGTGGTTGAAGAAAACTCATCTTGCTCTCGACATCATATCAATTGTATCGTAGAGTCTAAATGGTGAAATGCGTTTTGTAGATTTTAGAGGAATTGTGGAATAGAATTGGCTAAAAAAATTAAAGGAATACTGTGGAATGATGTAAATATTCTCACCTTCTTAATATTTTTATGTTTCTAATATTTTGTTTTATTGTTATTTATATTGTAAATAGTTGTTTTAACAATTATTATTTTGAGCTTTTGTAAACCTATTATTTTGTGTAAAATATTATAAATCCATTAAAAAAATTGAACGTGTACATGTCTCAAACATGTAATTGTTCTAAGAAATATGAGTAACAATGCATAAAACTCATAACAACAATTAATTAGATCGAGAGGAAATCAACAATCATATGGGATGATTGTCATTATTGAATTATTAATATATATTTTTAAGAATAATTTATTATTAGTTTGTAATGTTTTTAAATTTAAATGTTTGATTTTTTTAAATAAATTTCTAGTATTATAAATAAATACATAAAAATTAATGTTCTTATTAATTTGAGCGGTAAATAATAAAAAATATATTTATAAACATAAATATTTAATTTCGACAAACACAATTTTAATTAATATTTTCATAAATTTAATTAATTTATTTATTTTCAAAATTTTCGCTACATTCCGCCAGATTCAACTGTTACCATTTAAATCAAAATTACTCCGTCAGATTTCGCAAAAAATCACTAAAATTTCTGTCAGATTCCTCTGGTACCATTTAGCAAAAAATTCTATAACATGTTTATATCGAAAAATTATGTGCTACTCAAACGGACCTAACATATCAAAATCGATAGGTACAAGGTGAAAAAATTTCATGAGGTCCCCAATCACATTATACGTCTCGCTTTACACAAACATTTTCATGAAGTAAGACAATATGAATATTGTGTAAGATAGAATGATGCATAAGTAAGCCAAAATAAAATAAAATAATAATAACTTTTATTTAACAATATTTCAGGTGCACTTTTTCTTTTACATGTACACCAGTTGAAAGACTCTGCTTTTTTGCCAATGTTGTGGGTCCATAAGTCGTAATAACAAATAAATTAGGACGGTGAATGAAATTGGAAGTGTATTTGCTTGGCCCACTTATATTTTATTAATTTTTAATTTTGAGTCTTACTCTGCATTAATTTCCTGGAATATATCTTTCTAGTGACATTACTGAAATTCAGATCTGGCATGATGTAATCAAATGTAATTGCTTGTTGACCTGACTTAAAAGAAATCCTGACTCATTTTTAAAATTCATAATTTGTGTATTTGTGTAATTATTTAAAAAATTATTCTCACAAATTTGCTTATATATTGCATCTAAAATCACTTTCATATATTTTATTATGACATGTCATGTAACCCAATTTAATTATAAACTTCCATAAAATTACAATATTATACCACTCAATTTCCATTTAAATTTAATTATAAATATATATTTAGAATCTCTTTCCTAATTTAATTTACAAATACCTTTTGCTTTTATGGTAACTTATTTTTAATCCAAAAATTCAATATTTTCTTATATTAATAAAAATCATAAACAAAAATATAGTATATATATTGAACATTAAAAAACTATCAAACCTATAAAAAAAACAATGTAAGTTAAATATATTCGATCACTAAAAAAATATATAAAAATCAATATTATTGTTGAGATAAAATAATTTCCTTTGACTTAAGAGAATTACCTATCTCCACGTGGCATGGTGGGAGTTCCTAACATCTCGGATAGAGCTTATCACCTAACAAAAGCCCTCAAAAGAGATTTGGGCCTGAACCTACAATGGTCCAAACCCACATGTGAAGATATTCGGACCTACGTACAGGCTCCGGAAAGCGAATCTCGCTACTTGGAGGTAGCAGGGGCAGTATCAAAAGGAACAGAGCTAAGTGTTACCATCCAAAAAGCGGGATACGTGGCCCGAGTTCTCGTATCAAAAATTCGGGTTAGGTAAGAAATATCTTTATACCGTCGAAAGTTCAATTCCCTCCTTTCGAAAGTTTGAATTTCCAGTCAAAGGGTAAAAAGCATTTTCATCTTATGCGTGTTAGGGTAAAAACATGTGGGCCATACTCAAGAAGGGATTAAAGCATAAAGGAACTTTCTTCGCCGACCTCCTTCTCGGCAGCATCCTTCTCAATGATCGCTTCCTCGGTTGAATTTTTTTCAACGACCTCCGTCTCGGTCGTGTTCTTCTCAACAGCCCCCACCTTGGCATTTCCAGGTGCCACGTCAGCAACCTGATAGGCAGTTCTGGCTTCCTCATCAGCCGAAGGTTCTTTTGGCTTCCTCAGACGAGAAGCATAGTCAGGAATCTTGTCAAGCCTCTTCGTTTTGATTCTCCTTCGGTTTTCTCCCCAACGATCTAAAACGAGAAACGAAAACAGAAAATATTAAGTACAACAACAATCATAGAATAAACAAGAAACATCGAAACACTGAAACAAGAATCCACTTATCTGAGCACGGCTTCTTTAAACACAAGCAAGATCAAACTGCGGCCACCTGCGTGCTCTGATTGCGTTGATCTTCTTTACGTCCTCGGGAAAGCTCGGCGTAGGGAAGGCACCAAAGGTCGGATGACGCACTGACAGCCAAAGAAGAGTAAGGTTAGGAAAATCTGCGGAATGATAAAAGAAAATGGCAAACTAATTGGGATATCTACCCATGGTTTGACTCCAAACCCTCCTATAGGACCCCGAGACATCGGAGACCGAGGTGGCACTTATTTTGATAAAAAAAAATACTTTTCATCCCAACAATGGACATTGCTCTTGAAATGGGACACCAGCTTGTACCTCGGCTTCATGCTAACATAGAAACGACCGGGTTTGGACCCCTTTTTTACTGTGGACATCTCCTCGAAGGCCTCAATGGTAACTTCAACGCCGCACTCAACACCCAAAGTCGTCAAGCCAACCATATTACAGACGCCCGCTGTGCTGAGTTGTGTGAAAGCAATATCGTGATCAGCACAATACTTGACGAATACATATGGCAGAGGGAACCACAAAAGACAGTATGATAAGAACGCCTCGTACAAACACATGTATCCCTCTGGGCAATCCCATGGGCGTTCATTCGCCTCGAGTACTCTAAACTCTAGTTCAGAGGACATCCCGCACTCAATTTTCATGACTTCAAGAGACTCCACGGTCAATCTGGTGGGGTAAATCCCGTGAATATTACCGCAGGCAGGTTTCGCCTGAGCTGCCTTCTTACCTTTTGGTGCCTTTTCACCCTTAACAACTTTCTTCTTGGAAGATTTGGACTTGGGAGCAGGTTCTACCTCCTCCTCGTCCTCAGCTTCTTCATCTGCCTTTTCGGCATCCTGCTGGTTGACTTCTTCTCCATCCATCTCGTCCTCATCAACCCTACCGGGTTGCTCTTTATTTGTTGAGCGCTCCCCGCTTTCCAAGTCTCCTTCGATGACTTGGTCTTCTAGATCGCCTTCAAGATCTTGACCTCCGGAGTCGCGCTGGGGAAAGAACTCGTCCAGATCCTTGTCGATAAGGTTAGGAGGGACAATATCGGCAGCGGTAAACCTGGATGTAGTTTCATCACCGCCATAGGAACGACAACGACGAATTAGGGGAGTCGACAAGGAGTCAGAAGTTTCAGAAGAACTGGATTCCGGTAAACCAGAGATGGACCAGCAGGCGAGTTGACGACCGAAGGAGTTGCCTCACCAGAAGTCAGAGCGGTTCTCGAATTGAGGTTTGAGTGAGACATGCTTTTTGGCATCGGATTACCGGATTGATAACGTAAGTACAAAGGAAAAAACACAAATAAACAACTGCGGAAGTATAAAATACTAAAGAGAGAGAGAAGATTCTACCTTTGCTCTAGAGGATGAAGTAGCAAAAATGGGTGTTGAAGAGAATATTTATAGAGAGACAGCGGTTACTAGGTGTAATCATTAGACCTAGCCGCCGTTTTAGATTTCAAAATTATGTGACCCTTCAACATCCCATCAAAACGCATGGCCAAGATTATGCCACGTGTCCAAAGCGAAAACACGCGTCAATTCGAATCCATGTCGAGCCATATTTTTTTGTTAATTTCGCTGATCTCCTTCTCCAACTCGATCGATGAACTATGAGACTTATTGATGGTGCCGGGTTTAGCACCCGTCTTAGAGACCCGACCAGGATCCGAACCGACCCGGAAGAATACTGGAGGTCGACCTAGGGAGGCAGAACGAGCTAGGTACAAACAGGCCGAGAAGCCCACTAAACGACCTCGGCCAATAACAACGACTAGATTTGACAAAACTCGGCCCAGAGGGTTGATTTTGGCCTATCTGGTTGAACAAGCCCATGAAACTTCACCGACCTGAAGACTCCGAAGGAAAAGGAAAAGATGACAATTTAAAAAGAAAAAAGGCTAGAAAATAAGAAGTTTTCCAGTTTTCATTAAACTTTCTTTCTACCAAATTAGATTATGTAAAAATATACATGTAACTTCATTAATTTGAGGGGGATTGGAATACAAGAGATACAAAATCTTAATTTATTGTCTTTCCGACTTCTTTGTTTTAGCTTTAAACTCGTTTGATAGATCCAAAATACCTTACGGTATCCGAATTCATCAATATGTATTTTTTTTTTCAACAAATGCAATTAAATATTTGAACGTGTAGAAATTAATTAGTATGTTATGAACTCATTAGATGGATGCCCATTATAGGCCCATATTATACCCATGTTCTAGAATGTTCTAGACTTACTTGTTCCCCAAGTTATACTTCCTCTCCAAGCTATTGTATCCCTATATATACTCTTGGTTATTCATGGAATAAGATACACAATTCTCTTTCAATCTCTCTTATTCATAACATGTTATCAGCACGAAATCCTAGCCACTGAGTAAAAAAAAACCTTTTGTCGAAATCCCTACCTAACATCTCTGATCACTGTGATAGCGTCTCCGTTTCAGAGTTCCGGAGAGATACATTTCAGAGTTTCGGAGAGATCCGTCTCCGTTACCGATCAAGGTAAGTGCCGCCTTGTGCTTTATAACCATCGCATCATGTCCATGCTTATGCGTTAGAAAATACGATGCTTTGATAATTGATCATGCTTTATCATGTTTTAATATTAATTAACTTTATCACGTGGTATGAATAAGTTATTGCATCAATTAAATTGATTATCACAATTGCTTCTGTCTCGAGAACCAATTGATTCCATATGGCATCTGGTATTTAATATTCTCTTGATTTATGAAACTTATGAGATAATACCCACTAGATTTTATCCACGAGGTATAGACCAAAACCATAACAGATTGATTTAGATTTGATTAAGCAAACCTTGTGAGATTGACACATGTTTAATTATGGCTTTGTTGATTTACCGAAATCGAGAGTTGTTTTTAATTGTTTGGTATATGTTAGTCTGATTGGTTTGATATTGTGATCTCATATTGGTGCTTTAAACAAATCGATGCATGCTTTATTATTGAAATCAATAAGATAGTTTATAATGATCGATATATACTTTGGTTAATGGCTCATGTTTAATACACACATGGCATAATTATTATATAAATTCTCAATTACAGTTGATGCTTTAAATTCATGACACATGCTTATAGCTCGATTATTTGTTTGATCCATAGATCGATACATGTTAAGTATTAACACTTTGATTAAGAGGTAGCCAAACATGTTTACATTATTCTTTTATTATTTGATACATCTGAACTGCTTTGTCATAGTAAAATATTTTAATATGATCGTTAAAGTTAGACCACTTTTTCCGTGTGCAATTAATGTGTTCAAGAATCATTTTAAGATAATGTGAATGTGAAATAAGAACGATTGGAAACATGATGGTTGATAGAGAAAATTATAATCATGATTTTCCGGCTTTGATCTTATTTGTTGGGTTTTTACAATGAAATTCTATGTACCTTGATTTTATTAGGATTTTTTTGTTATAAGATCTACACTTGGTTTATGTCATTGAATTGAATACTTAATATAATCCAGATTTTGCACAAAATAGTTTTATTTTGAAATTATTAAGATTTCAAAGTTTTACATAGACATGATTGTAACCCCGATTTTGTACGGAACATTTACATCATCATGCTTGTTTGTTATCGTGATCACCAAAATTGCACATATTTATCATCTGATCTCGTTTGGTGAATTGAATTGATCGATTGAAAATCTAGTTTAATGGCATGATAGAAAAACTAGTGAATTGTGATGGTGTTAATAGAATTATTACTTAGTCTCGATTTAATAAGATGATCATAATAATATATTTGTTCATCGTGAGATTCAATCCGAGATGGATGAACTTGAAGTTTCATCATCTCGAGGGGGAGAATTAAAGAATCTCACGTAGGCAATAAGTAACACATCCAGAAGATTATGTTCACTACTTTACCATAAAAGATCCACAAGTTATTCGAATCGAATCTTAAAGGAAAGGTGTGATCACCAGAATATGATATTACCTAAAACTAGTTGAGATTAGTTGCATCTAAAACTACAAGACTTGAAGTCTGTAAGTGGATACAACTCAACCATGTTCAAAAAAGTTGATATGATATGGATATTATTAATACAGAGATGCTAGAAAAGACATACTCTACCTTTCACGCAAATGATATTGTCCTACAGACAAAATACCGTGAAAAAGAATCTTGAACTTATATCTTGTCCCTTTAAGGCTGAGCAAAATAATGAGCTATTGATGAGAAATCATGACTCATGTCTGACTAGTATTGGTTCATTCCCTAAAGTGAATATGATATCTTACATATAAAAGAAAAGTACCAGACAAATAAAATTCGCCAAGGAAGTGGCTATTAAAGTGATTGCCTCGATCTCTGTTCTAGGACAACTCCCATCGCTGGCTTTGGATTTGCCGGGTATGCTCGACTCTAAGCTCTTGATCTCGTACCATGTCTTATATGTTTTTAGTCAAATTATCTCTAAGATTTTCTATACTATATTATAGAATTTCTATCATTATCCCGTTTATTGCTTTATCGGTACATGCTTCACTAAATAAAGTAATTTTGATTATGATATCCCCTGAAGGGAGTAAGTGATTAGCAATAAAAAGTAAACCATAAGTTTACTAAGAATTTAAATATTTGGCTTAACCGGATTGGTCATCCTGATTTAATGATGATGCGAAAATAGTGAAAAATTATGTGGACATTTAGTGAAGAACCAGCAGATTCTTCCTATTAAAAGGCATTCTGATAATATGGCTTTCACCAGTCAACATAATTTGGACTGTCAATTTTCTGAAATATATACAAGGAAATGATTATGGGCTGATCACCCACTATATGAAAATTTAGATATCTTATGGTTATAATAGACGCATTGATTCAATGGATGCATTGACTCGATGGACGTATAAAGTTGATGGACGCATCGACTAGATATTCACATTTATCCTTGTCATCAAACCGCAACCTGAAGCTTGCGAGGTTATTTGATCCAAATTTCATTTAAAGAAAAATTGATTTGATAGTGCTGGTGAATTCACATCTCAAATCTTTGATGATTATTGTATATCCATTGGACAAGTGTTGAACATCCTGAAACTTATGTTCATACACAAAGTTGTTTAGCAGTATGAAGTCGCATCATGCCAACGAGTAATCATCAGTTCTCCCCATCATTATTGGTTTAGGGTCAGAAACCAAATAGTTCCCATCTGAAAAATCTTTGAATGTGAAAAGTGCTCCAGCACAGCGCTCTAAGATGGGACCTCAAAAGAGGATAAGAATATTTGTTGGATATGATTGATAACTAAGTATCTAGAGCCATCCAAGAAGGATTTGTTTAAGGCTCAATTTGCAGACTCTCACTTTAATGAGTCAGTTTTTCCAACATCAGGGGGAGAAAGTAAACAGCTGGAGAAAGAAATAAGTTGGAATGAATTATCATTGATCCTCGGACAAAAGAATATAAATTGACAGTCCAAAAGATAAATTCATTTGTAGAGCTTAGCGTATTAATTGCCAGACACTTTTGCTGACTCATATAGAGTGACAAAGTCACATATACTAGCTGTAAATGCTCCAATTAAAATTGATGTCCTGGAAGGACGATATCAAACTGCTAGTGAGTCTAAAGATCGCATGAAGCGTGATAGACCTATTTGGTTCCAAATATAAGAATCCTCGGAAAAGAAAAGGAGTAGAAATTGTGAATGACCAGATCGAGGAAAGAAAGATTCTTGAACGATCTCCAGCAGAGAACGAATGATATCCAGAAGAGACCTTATACATGACAAAGAAAGAAATTCAGGTACCTGACAATGAAGAGATCTAGCTAGTTATGTCATGTCTGAAATAAGATGGAACTGAAAAAGCAAATCGACGTCGTAATATTTTCGCATGCAGTAAGCAGTTGATATTATGAATAAAAAGAGAGGATCATAAAAGAAAGTCTACTGAAAAGTGTACACAAAGTAATGATTGGCCAAAATGGAAAGGAAGAAATTGACGTATAATTATAATCTCTTACAGAGAAATATCTGGACCAGTAGTCCGTGCACCTGAAGTGTAAAACCAATGAAAGATAAAAGAGTCTTTGTGTGAAAGAATGGTGAAAATTGTGAGATATAAAGCACATTTGGTTGAACTCAGATTATCACAAAGCCAATGAATGTATTATGAAGACACATAGTCTCATGTGGTGGATGCAACTATTTTCAGGTTTTCTATCAGTCTGGCAATAAAAGAAGGTACTTAATAAAGAGAAGGCTATAAGAATGATCTTATTAGTCCATGCATATTTATAAGGAGATTTGAGAAATGATTTGATAATCTGAACATCATTGGAACTCCTGAAGAGATTTTGTATACAGTGAAATATTTGAAGAAAGAATCCAAGATGAAAGATCTTGGGAAGATATTACAAATTGAACATCTAGCAAAGAAGATGTTATATTAAGAGATCCTTGCAGGATTCTAGATAAAAAGGCTCACATATTATTGGTCCAGAAGTACCATACTTAAATTGATGTTTGAGAAATTTATCGATCTCTTTCATGATTGAAAGATGAGCTTTCATATGACAAGAAGTAAAATCCAAAATGGTAACTTTTAAAAGATGAGCATGAATAACTCGTATGTACAAGACAAATGTTTCAGATATTGTATGTAAAAGAGAATTTGAACTTGAAGTTCAAATGGGTCAATAAATGATCTTTTATGTGAAATGGATGTTATGGACTAGAAGTTCAATGATCCGAAAAATTATAAGATAATCATATGAGTTTGTTCATTAAGGTTATGCTTATATTAATTTCCAAAAAGATAGTATGTATGATCGGAATTCATCTCTTAAAGAAGATGTTTCCGAGGGGGAGAAATATGATGATAAAGCGTGGTTGTACTCTTTTTTCCTTATCATATTTTTTATCCCATTAGGTTTTTCTATGAAAATGAAAAGGTTTTTAACGAGATAAAAGAACACGCAAATGATAGACACTAAAGGGGTATGTCATGCATTAATGATATCGAGAGAGACAAAGAGAATGATCAAGATGAATCATCTCAAAGACCCATGAGCTGCAGAAGAATGGCGATTTATATGTTCTACTGCTACTTTCAAGAAACAAGTCCATCATTTGGGTACGTCGTCACAAAGATCTCAAGTTATGCATTCATCAGGGGAAGTAAAAGTGCTTTGCACTCTTTTTTCCTTAACCATAATTTTGTCCCAATTGGGTTTTCCTGATAAAGTTTTTAATGAGGCAGCATCTTATGCGCATTAGAGAATACTTTTACTATAATGGCATCCAAAGGGGAGTGTTATGAACTTATTAGATAGATGCCCATTATAGGCCCATATTAGACCCATGTTCTAAAATATTCTACGCTTACTTATTTCCCAAGTTATACTTCTTCTCCAAGTTATTATATCTCTATATATACTTTTAATTATTCATGGAATAAGATACACAATTTTCTTTCATCTTTTTTATTCTTAGTACAATTTTAACGTAAGAGAAAACGAAAGAAATGTTTTCCTCTAACAAAGTCAACGTCAGAATTTGCTCAAAACTTTCCTTCCTTCGACTTATCTAGAAGCTGACTAGATTAAAGTGAATTCCCCCCTACAATTTAATGATTTATGCGAACAAACGATAAGTAATATCCCAATTTCGGTAAATACAGTAATATATTATATGGTTAACATTGGTGGATAGTTTTATCAGAAAAAAATCAATGGTGGATAGTAAAAAAGTGGAATAGTCAATGATCCAATAACAAAAATATTTGAAATACATGGAATTTTCACATAATAAACATAAATGCTGAAAACTGGTTTTAGTAGATTAATAATGTTTTTGCATTTTTAATATGTTTAAAAGCACATAGCGAAACTACTTTTTGAAAACGTAAAAATATGAAAAATTGATATATGTTATCAACAGGCTCGACTCAAATAATATTTGGGAGTTGTGCTGAATTTTTTTTTCAAATTTTATTGTAAATTTAAAAATTCGGGTATTTTCTACATATTTAAAAAAATATCAGAGTCCTAATTATCTAAAAAAAATTGATAACAAAAAAAAAAAAAATTGAGGTCCTATGCAAATGCACCGTGAACACATGCTTTAAACCGGACCTGGTTATGAATGATATTAAAAAAAAATACAATCACGTTTTTAAAACATGAAAATGTGAAAAAATTATATACCATTCATCACCATAATAAAATTACATTTTTAAAACATGAAAATGTGAAAAAGAACGTGATATACCATTCATCCATCAAGGATCAAGAAACCCAATATACTTCACACGCTTGTACTATAAGACCACTTCCCACCTACTTGGATGCAACCTATTAATTAATCTATATTACAAATGTTTTAAGTATAGAAAACTTTCTTTAATGTATACTATTACCTAAATCATGAAAAAGTTGTAATACAATGTATGTATATTGGAATACAAGATTTATGAAATATGAGACCCTCGAAACCATTGACCCACCATGCATTATGAATAATCACCGAACCTTACCACATTTCATTGAATATATTAATTTTTCTACAAAAGACCAATTCATAAATCACTTTTGTATAATAATTAATCTGGATTCTGGAGAATATCCTCACTCTTTCTCTCTTCGTCTATAAATTAAACTCTGCTTTTCTCTTCTTATCCTTCTACTCATCTTCCTCCTCTCTCACATCTCTTCAGCAAAAAAAAAAAATTAGTTTTCCTTTTTTTTTCTTTTCGAAATTTGTGTATTGCTTTAACAAGAAGCAAGACTGGCCTTATCTGTACCTTTCTTTCTGCCATTAAAGAACCCTCCATTCTTTTTTTTTTAATTCTTAATTCTTTGATTCTTACATTTTTCTTTGTAGATTTGATTCTTACACAATCAGTTTTTTTTATAGTCTTTTAGTTTTTCTTAGTTTCCAATTTCTCTGTAGATTTGATTCTTACACACACTCATGTTTTTCTTTGCAGAGAAACTCGTCCGTACAGACATCAATGGAATGTCCGGCGACCAAATCCTCCACCGCGAGGACCGTCGAACTACCGCCTCGTCGCGGAAGAGTGAAGCGAGAGATCTTCGGTTTTTTGGCCAATTCCATCGTTTCCGCCGCCGTGAAAACCGGTGGAGGAGCGTTCGGGAGAAAGGCCGGAGGTGGCGGGTCTTCTTCCACCACCACCACTCCTCCGATGAGCGGATACACCTCCGACCAGAACAGTGAATCCTCTTAAAGCAAAAAAAATATAATTACGAAAGTGCCACCACCATGGCACACTATGAGAGGAAGCTGTGTGGTTCTGTTCGTTTTTTGAAAACAGAACACTGCTTTCTCCAGATCCGGTTTGGTTTGATTGTGGTTTGTTTTTTATTCGGTGTGGTACTCCCGGTTTAACTTCGGTTTTTTTTTGTGGGTTAAACAGGGATTACGTAATGCTGTGATTAATTTGCTTTTGTTATATGGTAAAACAAAAATTTATCTCCCTAATCTGTTGTTTCTACGTGTTTTTAAAGTGGAGTAATGATGTCGTCTGGGAGATAATTTTTGTTTTGTTTGGTTTGTGGTTTATTTTGTTCTCAATTATGTGATTGTATTTTGCTTTTGGTGTCTATTTGTATCTTAAATTAATGCAGTGTATAATTAAGTGTGTCTTTATTACTTTTGTTAGCTTCTTTCTCGTTTTTACTTGTGTAATCACCGAATTAAACAAGATGTCGAGAACAAATCGTTAAATAGTAAGAATATTATGATTTACAAAATTTACTTCAAGAATCAAGACTAAAGCATCGTTATGTTATTACTTATATGCCACTGAGGAGTTTAAAACCAAAATATGCCACTGAGGAGCTGAATAAGTCTTTCTTTTTCTTTTCTTTTCTTTTGTTTTAATAATTATTTAAGTTTGTGATGGAGCATAGTACATAGATAGTTAATAAGTTAGGTTAAAAGTGCGATGGCGAAGCAAGCCACCTTCGCTTTTGCCCTTTTTCTTTTCTTTTTTTCCCATCTGAATTAATTTTATATATCACTTTTCAACACAAATACTACAATGATGAAGGTTCATCTTTACATCCAAAAACAAAAGCCTCAATAAAAAAAACAATCCGACGAGTCTATATTCTAAAACTTCGATGAAATATCCCAAAAAATGAGCGTAGGCAGAGCCTCTAGGAAAAGGTCTAGACTTTCTCAAAGTGCAATATATGCGAGTCATTTCAGAACCCTATGGCCATATAAGATTATTGAAGATCCTGTTTTGTGACGCTTTATGTAATGAAAGAAACATCTCTATTAGAAGACGGAACCTCAGTCTATAATCTCTAGAATCTCTACTTTCTTATTTAGACAATATAAAAAGCATATCCAATGCTTGTATCTTAAAGGAAGGTCAATCACTCAACCTTAGAACCGCACCAACTAAATCTGAATCTTGAGTACAAATGTCATCTTTGCATGTGGCGACTTTGCATACTTTTTGTAGTCCAAAGAAAACATTGCAGTTTGCTTCATCTAAACAACCCATATTACCAAGGATCTAGACAACCCATATTAACAAGGGCTCTACGATTATGTAACATAACCTTACCATTCAAATCTCGGAGCACCCATGAACCACCTCCATTCGATTCTGATTAGACCAATCAAAGCATATATTACATTTAAGCCAAGAACTTGGTGGAGCTTTCCATGCTCTTACTTTCTTCTCTAATGGTACACTTTTCTTAATCCCTTGTGCTAAGAACCATGTGGAGGCTTCATCGTTAATTCGTTTTTATGGTATCAGAGACCAAAAGACATCTTTTCTAAAAAAATAATAAATTTTTCGTTTTCCATAATAGCCATATTATCCATGACATTCTCCTTTTGATGTCTGGAGTAACTAGTTTTCTCTTTTTCAAAGACTGAACATGAGCTTGAGAAAACAGAATTCGGATCAAACCCTTGTTCAGGAGAAGGAACATCCGACATGGCCCAAATTTGCATCGCAGTTGTGCATACAAAAAACACATAATTAATTGACTCTTCCTCCTTTCCACATGTCTGACATCTCGAATCCAGTCTGACTCTTCTTGTGACTAATATGTCCAACACATGAATAGCTTTATTGACTGCTCTCCAAAAAAAATTCTTAATCTTAGAGAGAGCTTGCAGAGATCAAATATCTTCTTTCAAGGAGTTGATTGAACGAAGAGCAACTGCCTCTTGAATTAGATCCTTGTTCTTCATCTTACTGGCAAAAAAATACCTTCTCTTAACCGTATAATCTCCATCTTTTATGTGTTTCCAAGCTCAAAAGTTATCAAAATCCACATCAGGCTTCTTAGATGTAATAATGTTAACATCCTAAGGATAAAACAATTCCTCCAATTTCTATATGTTCCAATCTCTATTACGGCTATCATTATAGTTTCTTTCTTTATCAATAAAATTAGGAAAGATTACTAGAATGACGCAAATTCAATGTTTTATTACTAGAATAACTAGTCTATCTTTTTAATTACTAGAATGTTTTTTATACCTATATTGCCCTTTTAGGCTTTGTTAGGAAAAAAATAATTACATAAATGTTATTATTATTTTTTTCCATGTCAGCAAAAAACTGGCATTATTTACAAAAGTGCCACCGTAGTTTCTGAGAAAATGGATAAGTCTGCAAGAAAAGTTTGTCGTGGTAATGATGACAAACTTATTTTTGTCCACGGACTTATTTGAATGACAGATTTTTCTCACAGACTTATTTAAATTATAGATTTATTTCAAAAGTTTGCAATATGAGGTAGCAGATTAACTTTCTATGTTAGACTTATTTTGTGTGGCAAACTTATTTAGCAGACTTATTGTAATGACACAACAGTTTTTTTCTTTTTTTGATAGACTTAATTTGGTATGACAGACTTATTTCGCAAACTTATTTTCTGTCAGCAGATTAATAAATGTTATTGGTGACATATTTATATTTTGTGGTAATAGTGACAACATACTTTTAAATAAATCTGCATAAAAACAGACTTATTTCATCCGAAAAATTAATTACTAAACTAGCAACACGTGGTGGCAAACTTTTTCCGACGTTGTAGCAGACTTACTTTATCCAAGGTTAATTATTTGAATTGATGACAGACTTTTAATGTGGTAGACACAACAGACTTATCTCTTACTAGAATATCTTTTCTGACCGTTTATTTGGTAGCAGACTTTTGATATGACAGACTTTTGATACTCTATTGTGGTAGATTTTATATGATAGGCTTATTATTTATGTGATAGATTTATTTAACCTTGTATGATATAAGAGTCAAATAATAGAGATTATTCGATGAGATTCCTCTATTTTTCTCACCACACATAAGTTTGTGTAACTTCGTGATTATTCACTATCATCATTACAAAGAAATAGAGATTAAGATCCATCTTACAAAAAAGTAGAATTTGTTGAAGGGAATAAAGATTTATAAAGATATAGCTCACCATTCCCTCAAGAATAACTTTGTTGAAGAATGGAGTCAAGGGGGTTTTCTCAACAAGGGGTATTTTCTCAATAATTGTCTTTTTCATGTATGCAAAATGGATGTTGTTTTCATTACCAATGCCTTGGAGAATTACCTTATGTGGTTGTTCGTACTCCATTGTATATATATATTTTTTAAAACAACATCCATTCTGCATACATGAGAAACAATAATATGAAACATATACATATCTTAAAACATAAAATATCATTACACAACTCAAAATTTTCTAATCACCTAATTTTTAAATTCTAATCTAATTAATTTCTAAAATTCTAAAAGCCTAACTTCTATTCTAAAAGGATAAAATATCATTACATGTCCAATTTGTTCGACTACAAAGACATGCTCTTTTGGGTTCTCTTGAAAATCCACCAATACCTACACAAATTTGTTAAAAAGACATCATCACACAATCCTCAAACTCAGCTTGTTAATTTAGAAATCAGATTCCAGTCACAATTTTGCACTTCTGTTTTTATCTGTCTCATCACCGGATCCGATAATATGTTCTGAACTTCTGGATCTTGCATTGCCTTTGCTTTTCTCTCCTTCAATTCTTCTGGAGTCAGATCACCATGGTTCACTTTGCTTATCTGTTCCACACATCTGAAAAGATAACATACCAAACAACACTTTAACCAAACCGACCTTCGCAAGCTTTAACCATTAAAGAGAAGTAAAGCATTATGCAAACCTTCTAACACCATCAAGCAACTCTTGGTTCTTAGGATCATGTTTCAGCCCTTATTGATATGTCTCCATGGCTTTATCGTATTCCTTCATGAAAAACTGAATAGCTCCTTTCTTGCTGTATCCTTTGGTGAAACTTGAGTCTAGCTCAATGCATTTCTCAGCGTCTTTCAATCCCTCTGGTAATGCTCCTAGCTTTGTGTAACAAGCAGATCTGTTGCTGTATGCCTACAAACCGAAAGCAAAAACTCACTAAGACTCCATTTTTTTTCTCTCAAACTATATGCTTTTCGATCAACAGGAATGCTCTTACCCTCACATCATTTGGGTTCCTTTTGATTGCTTCTGAATAATGCTTCACTGCCTCTGGATACTTCTGCTCTTTAGAATTCATTAAGAACAACAGAGCATATATTCAAATTACATAAAACTACAAACTCAGATCAAGCAAAAAAGATTATCCATCAAGAAAAACTTGCAAACAGACGAAAAGGATTGGAGCAAAATCTTCGAAAATTACCTCGGTGACGGAGAAAAAACGGGGACGACGCGAGGGGTCTAGCATTGAGAAGTTGCGATGGTGACATCACCATCGTCGAATGATTTCCCAGTAAGTATCTCTCACTTTCCCAATTCCATCACTAGATCCACTCCGAGCCACTACACATACGACGAAAAATAGCCACAACGAGTACATCGCCACCGGAATCCGCAACACGCTCTGTGTTTCCGTCGATATTGCAAGCCGGAGCTGAGCATATATGTCGGATTAAGAAACCGACAGAGAAAGATGAAGAGAAAAAGATTGAGAGATGAATTCCTCTTTTGGGTGAAGGAAATCGAGGGAGAGATGTGAAGAGAAAAAGATTCCAGAAAGTAGTCGAAAGAGAAGGATGAAGAGAAGAAGATTCAGGGTTGAATTTTTTGAATAGGTGAAAGAGAAGAACGAGAGAGAAAGATGGAGATTGTTTTAGGGTTTGCAAAAATGAATCAGATTTCGAGACTTGTAAATTAATAAGGAGTCCCAAAATGGTCGCAACATAATTTTATGGGGATAAATACGCGCTTAAAAAACCCAAATTATTTCACGAAAATTTCAAATTTTTTCAAATCTGAATATATTAGCAAATTATAAAGAAATCATGTTAGTAGCAAAATAGTCACAAATAGGTACGGTGATGACAATAGCAAAATAGTCACAAAGTGTAACTATTTTGTGATATTTATTTATGAGTCACAAATCTATACCCTAAACCCTAAACATTTAAAGCCAAAAAATTGATACACATGTTTAACCAATTAGTCTTTTTATATTTCTTAAGTATATACTTCAGTATATAGTGTTAACTAATATTAATTAAGTAAATTAAAAAAAATCAAACTTTAACAAACATTATATTGAAAACACATGTAGTATATCTTAAGACATGTTATGGATGATACAAATATTAGTTCATCAAATTGAAAGTTAAAAGTTCACTATTATATAATATATTTAGTGTAACAAGTAGTTAAAATCTATGTAGATACTTAAAACTAATCTATTTACCATTATCTTTTGTTGAATTTCAAAAAATCATACGGATGAGTTGGTAATCGGAAACAAATCAGTCACACTTTCAAATTACCATCGCGAATTAGTCGCAAATTAGTAGGTAGTTTAGTGACTAATTTGTGACACAACTGGCACGCTCACCACAAGTTGTAAATAAGTCTCAATTTTGGGACTATTTCGCGACTACATTTTCTCACTAATAAAAGAGTCGCTATTTCGTCCCACTTTGCGACTATTTTGCGACTTCAATTACATAGTCAAATAATAGTCTTAATTCAGTTGCTAATTTAGGACTATTACACGACTATATTATTTCGTCGTAAATTTACGACTGTATCTTCCGTAATCGTTTATTAGTCACAAAATAGTCACAAATGGTCGCAAAATTTTGTGACTAAAAAAACAGTCGCAAAAAGTAGTCACTTATCAACTGTTTTCTTGTAGTGATACCCGATACCCGATCTTTATCCGCGGGTAATAAAATTATAATACCTTTTACCCGACTTGGAAGTCACGAATATCCTTTTTTCGAGACAGGTACGAGCCGAGTAATGGATAAAAGACGAGTAACATATATCTGTGACCAGCATAGTTGTTGCCACTATTAGACCAAATGACATCCTGAATTTGTTATCTAATGTACCTCCTCGACCTAAATCCAATATTAGAAAATCAAAATCTTAATCTCAATTCAGTGAGATGTTTTCAAAACTTTCCCTATTTTATGTTACTCATAGTTTTTTAGCCAAAGTATATGCATGTTAGTGTCCAAATCCCGGTCCAATAAGCAATAAACAAAAACCCAATTAAAATTAATGAAAACGAAGGCCCAAAAAATAATTTTTGAAAAGAAGATTCCTCGGATAAGAAATCGTAACCGAAAAGAAAGGAAATCAAAGGAATTGAATGGGAAGTCAATGACGAATCAGACAAAATAATGAGTAAATAGTCAATGACCAATCATACAAAATAATAAGTAAAGGGTTTTTTTTTTTCCCAGAATCTCCAACTGACGAGGTAAATTGTGGTAGCTTTGATAGTACATTCATTAACTTGAAAGGTTTTCTCTTCCCCATAGCCTCTGATTCTAGCAAGAAATTTCCTCGAGCATGGTCTGAGCAACCACCAGATTTGAAGACACAATAGGAATTCAGATAGGTATCTAACCATCTATCATTTGCCAGCATTCTATCCAACTTTTTTATATATGAATCCATCTCCTTTTTGTTACACCACGTAAAAAGTGATCCATGATATCCCAAGTCTAATATCGAACAATATCTTACCACGTCTTGAAAGTTTCTCATTCCTAATGTAGATGGAGAGTCTATATGATTCGAGTGATCCTCCCGAGTTAAGATCTCATTAAAATCTATGTTGATCATCCATAGCTTTCTACGAAACGTAGGATAATCATGATGATTTCGCAAGTCTTCCCACATTGACTTTCTATCTTCAACAAAGTTTGACGCATAAATAAAAGAGAAAAATAATTCTTCATCTGTTCTTTCTAACAAAACAGAACAAGTTATCATCTAATCACTTTTAAAAAATGGAGTTAACCTCATATTATCTCTCCATACCACCCAAATGCGTCTCAGCCGATGAGATTGGTAATTTGAAATAAAAGACCAACCCTGAAAAATCGAAGATACAATATGAGATGCCTTACTCTCCTTGTCTCTTGTCTCCAGCAAACACCCAAAGTGCATTGAACTATTGTTTACCCATTGACGGATTACATAATGTTTAGAAGTTATGTTTATGTCGCACACATTCCAAAAAAACCTTGTCATTAATGTCTCTTGGTAGGTTTCTTCTTCCCCACTACGATTGTAGCAGTTTCCTTTGTGTTCAGGGCTCGAAGATCCGATATATATTTGTGAGAAGCCTTTGAAGCTCAGTGAAGTGAGACTCAAGTTCCCGGTTCATCGATTTTCCCAGCATTACTCTGACTTTGGTTTATCTGCTCTTCTACTTGTATCTCACCATCTTCAATCTCTACATTATTTTCCTTGCTTTCCTCATCAATCTTTTTTTCTTCATGAAGAACAAAGTAACGAGAAGGTGTGGAAATAAGATTCTCTTGAAATCTCGTTTTTAATTAGCGTCCTATTTTGTTTGGAGAAACCATTTTCTATGAATTTTCATCCACTGTTAGACTTGTTTTGGTTCTGAAATCACTTTTTCCCCATCCACAACTAGCGTGTCACTATCTTTGTTTTGATTGTCATACAGTACAGAGACATAGTCATTTTCAATTCCCTTATCATGTGACTTTTCATGCAGCTCTTTCTCCCCTTCATCTTCTGGCAATATCACTTCCGGATTGGTGTCAATACTCTGCTTTACATTTTCTTGCGTTTTTGTTTTCTCGTTATCAACCGTTTCCTCATGATTGGTTGCTTCTGTGCATTTTAGAATTCTCACGTTCATCGAATTTGTTACACATACTTCTGAGAGATGGCCCCATTTCTCACAAGATTTTCACCTAGGCGGTAGCCATGGGTACATGAATTCTACTGTTACTTCCTCATCATTATTTAGTTTGAACATGTGTGTCTTTGGAAGCTCCTTAGACATATCAGCTTTAACAAATACCTTTGCTTCATCAAAGTTTGTGCATAATTCAGTCTATGGATGTAGTCTTTTGGGTTCCCCGACTGCACTTGCCAGAAATCCCAACCCCTTCCAAGAACTATTATATACAGCACTTTCTTCACTGTAACCCACATTGGTATTGTCTTGATTTCAGGTTAAGTATCTTCTGCTATAGGAGACCATTTAGATACAATCATAGGAATATCAGCGATATTCCACATACCTCTTCTCAAAATCTTTGACTTCACTATCAAATCTCTGATTCTAAACTTTACCATCTTGTCATTAATCCTAAATACATCAATTTTCACTGTTTTGTTCCATAGAGGCCAATTTTGTTGAATATGACATGTATCTTCGCCACATGAGGTGTTGCCGATAAGAATCGTCCAACTAGAAAACCATCCCATAGAAGAGCATCATCGAGAACCTCATCTGGTACTTCCACCATCTCATAACCATCTTTGACAGAAACTATGTAATCATGCTTTGAAAGGCTCGACCTATTTTTCACAACATTCACCCAAGAAGTCTTCTTTGTAATCTCTTGCGATGAGTCCAAACCAGGCAACTGAGTTCCATTCACTTCGGACGTCTCCATCGAAAAAAATGGCGGCGGCGAAGCCACGAGAAACTATAATGTGCAGCTGAATTTTGGAGAAACTATAGTCGCAAAAAAAAATCTCCCTATGCTTATGTGGCAAAAAAAATATTCTACGAGTGATGAAAACTTCCAATTTACAAAGTAAAAAAATAAATAATATATATATATATATATATATATATATATATATATATAACCATTCGACATAGATCACCCATGAAAACACAACTTTTGAAGGGAACAGAACTCCAAACGCAGATGAATTTATAGACGAATGTGTTTCTACGAAAAGAAACATGTCTTAGACAAATAAAGAAATATATCAAAATCCAAAAATTCGAGAGAATAATAGAACAATGCAACTTTTTTTATGTGAGCAACTGTGTTGGCTTGAAAAACCTAGCATAACTATTTATAAAGATGCAAATAAAACTAAGCTTGGACATTGCGAGTAAAGGGTGGGTAATAGCGAGTAAGGGTCGAATAAGTTTATTTAGGATATCAAAAATCACTACTCGAAGTGTACCCTTAAAAAATGGGTCGGGTAATATAGATAACGGGTAGGATAAATATAATTCGGATAGTTAAAGTCACTATCCAAACAGATAATTTGACTAATTAAAATCACTACACGAACGAGTAATTACAGAAAATTTGGATAATATTGAAAAAATTGGATAATTTTATATAATATTTAGAAATTGTTGAAAATTTGGGATGCTTTTGTGAAGTATTCGGTAATTTGTGTAACTGTAAGAACTTATAAATAACTTTTGATCATTTTTAAATTTATAATTACCCAAACGGATATTTTGGGTACCCTGGATAATTACGCAACTCTTACCCTTATCCTTATCCGTTGGGATAAATTATTTTGATCCAAACGTACCCGAAAAATTTGGGTATGAGTAGGAACAGATTACCTGGCCTGAAATGGCCAGACCTAAGTGAAACCCAAAACATTAGGGTTTACTAAATGGGTCAGAACTATTTTTTTTCCTTTTTGGTTCAATTTTTTTTACTAAAACATTGAGCCGAGAATTTAGTATTGGACTGGACACACCTAAATACCCAATATAATTATCTCAGTAGCTCGTTAATAAATAGCCTACCGATTTTTTTTGTCGTCTGTATTATTATCTATTACAAATTATGAGAAGAACTACATGGACGATTCTATAACAGAAAATTATATCCGCCTATGAGGATCCACGACAAATGATTTTCCTTGCACTACGCTTACAATGAGCAGTTTACCCTTGACATCCAGGAGTATGACGAGCGGTTCTATTTGTACCACACTGGAAATTTCCTGTTAAAAAGCCTCCATTAATCTGCATTAAATCACATTCTCTGGGAATCAGACTCTATACTTCATGGTGTCGAAGCATTAATGAACCATTGGTCAACCACTGGGCAGAGGGGACTTCCACATTCTCTGGAATCACATTTTCTGGGAATCGGACTCCATATCTCTTGGTGTATAAGCATTAATGAACCATTGGTCAACCACTGGACATAAAGAATTTCCATATTCTCTAAAAATCGGACTCCATACCTCATGGTGTAGAAATATTAATGAACCATTGGTCAACCATTCGACAGTGGGGACTTCCACACCAATTTTTTTTAGAACCGAATTTTTATTCAAAAGTCAAGAGTATTTTAGTAATCATAGATCTCAACTTTTAAGATGAGCCATTCTCACTTTTTTTTTATAATTTAGGCTTCGAATGGGACGGTATGTCTCGTACAATCCCACATTTAATAATAACAAAGAATCTATATATATATATATATATACATTTTTGTTACTATTTTAGATCGTCCGAATATATTATATTTTGTAGCGTACTGTGACAAAAATAAAAATAAAAATGGTTTAGAAAAAAAAAAAAAAAAACCGGATTCAAAAGCATATGTCAAACAAAGCAAACCCTAAGTCAACTCGTAAAACAGACGGTAGGAAACAAAAGGTTGACCCAGCTTCCACATAGTCAGATCTTATTTTTACTAATTAACTCCCACATAAGAAGCATTTTTAACTGGACACGCCTTATTGGCTACTATTAATAACCCCAATACTAATGTTTGGTGCACCTTACCGTAGACGATTATAAACATTATTCTTTTAAAAAACTTCAAATTAAGCATACCTCTCTCTTCTTCTTTTCCGTAACTCTTCACCTTCTTTCCCCCAAAATCAGATTTTTACGTTTTCTCTAATTCTCTGTGTTGGTTTCGTCTGCGAATTTCTGGGTTTTGATCCCAACGATAGAGATAGAGAAGTGAGCGAAGGGACTATACATCCGTTTCAGCTTCTGGATTTCGCGATGGGATGTTTCGGACGCACTAGGAAATCGAGCAAACGATCGGAGACGAAAACCACGAAGAACAGCGATTTCACCAAGAATAAACTCAACATTGACGGAAACTGCGTCCGTAAGATCGTAAATCGAGACGCTCAGACGCAATCCAGCTCAGGTATCGACTGGAATTTCGAAGCCGAATCGTTTTTTTTTTTCTCAATTCAGAATCTCGCGATTGGGTATTTGTTTTAGTAGTTTCGATCTGGGTTCTTCGTTTTAGGTCATTTGTATTTTTTGCTACATTGCGGAAAGCCGTTTTTTAATTGATACTCTTATCTTCTTCCGTTAGTGTTGTAGATAATTAGGTTTGGTGTTCTTGTGGAGGAGACCTAGACAATATCTAGTTTGTGAAATATCGAATAGTTCTTGATTCATCTTGATGTGTTTGTATCTTCTTCTTCTTTTTTGTTTCATGTGTTGTGTAGATTGCTTAAAAGTCAGTCCATGTGGAGATGTAAACAAGGAGGATGATCAATTAGCTTTGGATGCCAAGGATTTGAATGTTGAAGATGAATTTGCCGGGAAGAAAGCACAGACTTTTACCTTTGAAGAGCTCACTGTTTCTACGGGGAACTTCAGGTCGGATTGTTTCTTGGGTGAAGGAGGTTTCGGAAAAGTTTACAAGGGTTTCATTGATAAAATCAATCAGGTATACATATGTTTCTTGATCCAATCAATCACTGTGTAATGTGGCTAGCTGATCAGTGAATTCAAACAATCTGTGAATGGTTATTTGATAGGTTGTTGCAATCAAGCAACTTGACCGGAATGGTGCTCAAGGAATCAGGGAATTCGTAGTCGAAGTGTTGACACTAAGTCTTGCTGACCATCCGAATCTTGTAAAGCTTATCGGATTTTGCGCTGAGGGTGTTCAGAGACTATTGGTATACGAGTACATGCCACTAGGATCTCTGGAAAATCACCTCCATGGTATACCTCAACTCAATTGCTCATTATCTTTCTCTCTAAGCATATAACAGAACGAAAAAAAGTATCACGCCGTGTTAAAAACAAGCCAAAAGATCATTATCTTAGTATGGCTTCTCTTCCATTAGATTTAAACGGAAGAGAGAATGGGTCAATCACATACATTGCATTGTTGATTATTGTAACTTTTTTTTCCGTATCCTCTGTTTGGTTTAGATCTTCCTTATGGTAGAAAACCGCTTGATTGGAACACCCGGATGAAAATAGCGGCTGGTGCAGCAAGAGGTCTAGAGTATCTGCACGATAGAATGAAACCTCCTGTGATCTACCGTGATCTTAAATGTTCAAATATCTTGCTCGGTGAAGGATATCACCCAAAACTCTCAGACTTTGGGTTAGCTAAAGTCGGACCAAGAGGGGATGAAACCCATGTTTCCACAAGGGTTATGGGAACATACGGGTACTGTGCTCCTGAATACGCAATGACGGGCCAACTCACATTTAAATCAGATATCTACAGTTTCGGAGTTGTCCTTTTGGAGCTTATTACTGGACGGAAAGCCATTGATAACACAAGAACGCGTAAAGACCAGAATCTAGTTGGATGGGTAAAGCTAAAGTCTCTCACTTTATATAACTTTTGCTTTTTCTTCTTTTTCTAATGAAGCCATAATTCACCACTTTGACAAAACTTTACAGGCGCTTCCGTTGTTTAAAGATAGGAAGAATTTCAAGAAAATGGTTGATCCGTTGATTGAGGGAGATTATCCGGTTAGAGGATTGTATCAAGCGCTTGCAATAGCTGCAATGTGTGTTCAAGAGCAGCCTAGTATGAGACCGGTGATATCAGATGTAGTAATGGCTTTGGATCACTTAGCTTCTTCGAAACATGAATCTAATTACAGGAGAAAGACAGAGACAAGAGTCGATGATGAAGAGAAAAGACTGGACGAATCTAAAGTTTGTATGGAGGAAAAACAAGAGATCAAGATGTGTTCAGATCAAGCAACTTAATCAATAAGTTGTTCTTTTTTTGGGTGTTTTGTTTTTCTTTTGTTTTTTAGCAAGTAGAATGCTTCGTTTATGCGAGCAACAATTTTGTTCCTTGGAATTTGGAAATCACAATCTGACTGTGTAGAACTTAATTGAACCGGTGCAAACCGGAATGCTAGACTCTCGCCGGTTAACTGTGACTTGAGATTAACCGTTTCTTCACATTTTTTTGCTATTTTTTTTGTTTCGTCGGATTTATTATTTATTACAAATTATGAGGAATGTTACAAAAATAATTCTACCACGAACAATTCAATCCAAAGATCCACGACAGACGACACTTTCTGCTCCATGTTCATGATGGACACCTTCTATCTTTAATGTGTAGAATTACGGTGAATGGCTTTACTTGCACAACGCTAGAGATCTCTTGTAAGCTTACCTCCATTCATCTGCATAACTGTTAATAAATTGTATTATATGGGAATCGAACCCCAGATTTTCTGGTGTAAAAGCATTAATTAACTCTTGATCAACCACTGGACCAAGGAGATTTCCACGACATAAATGTATTAGGAATATAATATCTCTTCATATACCTCTTGTTGTATATTTATAATTTGTGAATATCCAAGACTAGTATATGTATATCCCATTTAATTAAGGAAGTTAAGAGGGTATCCCGTAGAACTTGTTCTCCAAGAATTTGAGTATCTTATTATATAAAATAGGGTGTGCTCAATCTTATTATATAAAGTAGGATGTGTTCAATGTAAGCACGACACATATGCAAAATTGTAACTCACCAGATCGTGATATGTGAATTTTAATTTAGATTGTGACACATGTCAAATCTAAATAATGTAAAAATAGAAGTTTTTCTTCTGTAAATTAGTTAATTCACCAGATCGCGACATGTGTTAATTTTAATTGAGATTGTGACACGTGTCAATATATTAATGTAAAAATATAAATTTTTCTTTTCTACATTATTTATTTCTTAAATCAAATTGTAGTGTAACTAAAAGAAAATAATAAGTTTTAACATTTTACGTTTTAACATTTTTTCTTTACGTTCTAATGTTATTGACACTTTTGACCCAAAAAAAGTTATGACACTTATTTTACTTTTTATTGTTTGTTGATAACTACACTTATTTTCCTGTCTACTCGACAAACTTTGGTGAGTTAATTGTGTAGACAAATATTAGTGTAATTATCTAGAGAGTAAATTTATTTCAAATAATAATATATGACAAATTTGCTATTCATGAGATTATGATATATGTCTATATTTTAATACAATTTCCCATATATTTTTGTTAATTAATATATTTTGATTTCCTTATAATTATGTTATTTTTTTTGAACTATTTGTTTAATACTAATAATATATAGACATAAATTTGATATAATATATTATGCGTTTATTGTTTTGATATGAAATATTTGGCTCTTATTAAAGGAGAAATTTTGAAAAATGCCACTTTTGAAATGCCACTTTTCAAAAATGCCACAATTTTAATTTTTTTTCAAAAATGCCATTAAAATTATATCATTTACTCAAAATATCATTTATGTTTAGGTTAACTATTTTATGTTAGGGTTTAGTTTTTAGGGTTTAGGATTTGTTATGGATCAAAACCTTTTTTAAGGTTTAAGATTTTAGGGTTTAGGGTTTAAAAATCCTTAATGAATGACATTTTTGAAAATAAACAATTCATGATCGCATTTTTGAAAATTGACACACCAAAAGTGGCATTTTTGAAATTCTCCCTTATTAAATGACATAGATTGCATTGACCACAAAAAAATTAGTTTAGATTGATTTGAATTGATAAATTTTGGTTTGGATTCGGTTCAAGTGTTTGTTTTTATTTGAGGGCGTAATAGACGATGGGGATTCACTTCCGGCTTAGGGTTATCGTCTTCCATTTCATCTTCACCTGTAGTGTCACGACCGTGTCCCGGAGATTTTAAATTTTTGCGCGGGAATCTCTTCTGTACTGAGAACGCAAATTGGACCAAAGGAAATAGCCCATTAAAAGGATTTAAAGGGGTTGGGCCAATATAATATTTTACTTTCTCAAAGCCCATTAAAACCCTAACCCTAGTTCTCTCAGCACTCTCTCTCTCTATATATATATATATATATATATATATATATATATATTTGTCTCTGCAGAGAAGAGAAACATCAGAAACTTCTGCGGCGAAGCCTTGTCCGTTTTGCTCTTCACCACTTCAAAACCTAGCCGCCACCTTGAGGGACATTTTCCCGGCGAACCGTCTGGAACCACGTGATGGTCTACCTACCTATGAAATGCCTAAGTCTCAGATTTTCATAAAGCCCAAGATCGTCTGGATCCGAGACCTACTGTAAAAGTTATTGATGTTTCTTCTCATCTTCTGCAATCTGTCCGAATCTCCAATCACTTCATATCTGTCCAGTCTCGGTAGGAAAGGGGTACGAATAGGAAAATCAGATCTGATCAAAGGAAAACTTCTAGGGTAAGTTTCCAACTTTCAGATTTAGCTATAGGAGAAAACGGCATGTCATTTCGATCTGTATTCTAAGAGTTACTGTTATTTTCCCGGGACACTTGTGCAGAAGAGGATCTGCGACCCGTCCACTTTGGGAGCGATTTCCCGACGAACCGTAAAGAGTTAGGAGACGATCTATATACCAATGGAAAGGTCTTGTTCCCAAGATCCCAGAACAGTTTCCAGACCCTAAATCCGAGGTAAAAGCTCCGTCTGCAGTTTCCATTCAAAATTAGTGCTGTGTTGCTGTTTCTGAAAATCCTAAACTTGTTTTGGAAACCCTAATCATAAGTTGAGAAACCCTAGTTCCGTGGTTGGAAAGGAAAAACCCTAATTTTCCGAAAGTGGAAGTTTTCCGAAGAGGTAACTTTCCAGGAATGGAAAGTTCCTAAAGTGGAAACTTTCCCAAAGAGGAAACTTTCCTAAAAGGGAAACCTTCCCGAATTAGTAACTTCCAGAAATAGTAGCTGCTTCTCCTGCAAATTGTTAAGTAGGTTTTTGTGACTTGCAGTGTGCTGCAGATAGAGATTCAGAGAACAGAGGCGGACGCAAGCAGACAAGATCCGAGGCAACCAAAGCAGTAAGGTGAGGAGTTTGGACTTGTGTATCCATAATGCGTAGTGATTTATTCTTCTTAACCGTTATATACTGATTATTACTGGATTGTTTGGGTTAGGCTGGTAGAGATCATGACTAGAAGTATGAATGCTTGCTATGTTGCTGATGATATGTTAGAACGATGTTAATATGATATTTGTTGAGTTATGAATGTGAATGTGTGTGATGTCGGACTGAGGGTGAGGACATGGCGATTCCACTTAATCCCGTAAACTGGCTGACGAGGCAAAGGTGGCGTACGACCTTTCGAAGTGACGGCCAGTCCAAGTGTCATGGACTTCGTGTCGAAATATATGATATGTGCTAATGTGTGTTAATATGTATATGTGTTGAGATATGGTTATGTGTTGATGATGATGTTATGTTGCATGAGTAGTATGATAGGTTGATTGCATTTAGACATCTTAGGATGGTTGTTGTGTGTGCCCTTTCGTATTTAGTATATGAGTTTAATGTTTATAAATTATTATCGTATTGTGGATCACTGTGGGTTGACGTGGCCGCCTCCCTCATTGAGTAATTCATTATTCACCCATCTTTTTCCCTTTTCAGTGTGTGCAGGTGTGTTTCTTGTATTGCAAGTTAGGACGCGAGACCTAGGGCTCAAAATGATCAGGGTCGGGTGTTACATGTAGGGTCCCTGAAGATTTAAGAGATATCAATTAAATTCTTAATCTCCTGTTAATAAGCCTGTGCTTTGATTTCCAGCACCAGAGACAGAATCAGCACCAAATTACCAATTGATGGGTGATTCAATTAAAGAAACAATGATTATGGTTTGATTTTCAAGCTAACGATGCCGCTTATAACAATTAGTAACAATTATAGGTTATTAAAACATTTTAAATTTTTTTATAAATTGGTTTATAAAATCTTATAAAAACCGTACTTCTGAATATGCTTTATAAGTTTGTTTATAATATTTATAAAAGCAATTATAACCCTCAATAATTTTATAAAATTGGTTTATAAAACCGTATTAAAGCCTTATAATTTAGAAGAAACATACCAAAATTGTACATTTTCTAACTTTAATGTCAAGCGTGGTACCTTCGTAGGAAAAATTATAGAACTAGTACACTTTTTTGGAAATACCTGCGCTACCCCTTAAGACCAGCATAGTTAACGCGGACCGGTTGCACTTATTCTGCAGTTTGACATTTGCAACGTAAGTAAATGTAGAGTACAAGTAGAGAGAGAAAAGAGTATGCGCAGTCTCTGCTTTTACTCGCAGAAGAAAAACAAAGCGTTCTCAGTCTCTGCCGTTGGAAGCAGAGTATACGAAAATACTGTTAGATTCTACTTGTATTATGCAAAAATTTCGTAAACACTGCTGTGTTTTTTTACAGTTAGGCTTTCGCAGACCAAACCACCTAACGGTAGACCAAAAGGAGACTGATATCATACTTTAGGATAATTCATTACAAAAAAGAGTTGAACATTGACTCCTTCCAATTAGCTTTGCACTTATGTTTCTTCATAAAACATAAACTCCCGACAAAAAAAAAACAAACAAAGATAAACTCATAAATAGTTTTATTAGAAGTGATCAGAGTTGTAATCTTGAGGGGGTGGAAGAAACAACACAAAGGCGTCTCGTCCTCGTCCATGAAGCGCTATGCGAGCGTGTTGTTAGGGAAATGGGCCAAAAGTGAGTGAGTATTGGGTTGGCCCAAAAGTAGACATATCCATGTCCATTCGCTTTGTTCTCAATGAACTTTACCGTGGCAAGCAAATGCCTGGTTGGCGCGGGGTAGGTCAAGTAGCCCATATATCCTCCAACTCTTTCAAGTGTTTGAACCCTTCTTGTGTCCACTCCTCAAACTCGCAGGTGCCTTGAAAAGAATGGTGACTGATTCTTGTTGAAGTGCTCATGGTTGTGTGTTCTTAGTGGTTGTGTCTACAAAAATATTTCCCAAATGAGAACAAGAGCATAGTTGAGAACAAAATGCTACTATCCATCATTTAAAGAGCACAAATGGAACGAAAACCAAAAACTCAATGAGATCAAAGATTGAGCTTTAACCATACCTTTTGCTTGGTAAATGATGGAGTTGTTAATGGAAAAAGAGATTGTGATTTTCGAAATCTTCTTTGAAAAACAATTGTTGTGTGCAAATGAGAAATAAGAGATCTGAGAGGAAAAAGAGAGGATGAAGGTGAATTTGTGATTCCAGGGATAAAAAGAGGTTTTGTAAGGAACAGACCTTCGACTTCCTCGAGATTTTGAAATAATTTTGAAAATACTAGCGCTACCCCTTAATGTATATCACCAACGGCAGAAGAAAATCACCAGTAGTGCATTAACCGGTATAAGCCGAAACGAGAAAACTCGAGAAACTCGGTGAAAACCGAGTGGTTAGGGTATCGCAGACTGACTGAATATCACCAACGGCTGACCAAAGGCAGATCGAAATCGGAGAATTCGTTTGTAGAGAGTTTTTGTTGATGTATATTTTTATATACTTCCACTTCCTTTATACATTATTTCCTTAATTTCTAACTGTTGTCAAAGTACAACTTATGTTAAAAAGAAAAACTCCACAGTGAAAACCGAGTGGTTAGGGTATCGCAGACTGAATGAATATCACCAACGGCAGACCGAATGCAGATTTATATGGGAGAATTCGTTTGTAGTGATTTTTTGTTGTTGTATATTTGTATATACTTCCACTACCTTTATACATTATTTCTTACTGATTTCAAAGTAAAACTTATGTTAAAAAGAACAACTCAGAAAAAAAATTTGTTATCATATGTTTCTTTGTTCAACACGATACTATGTGGAATATTTCCTTTGTATTTACCATGGTTATTGATTTTTCTTCCATTCTGTGTTTTCAATGTAAATAAGCTTTTAAACACTTAGATTGAAGATCACTTTGGAGTTATGACGTCTAAACAAATGTTAATCGAAGTTTTTGATTCGTTTTGAGTGGTTTAGGGTTTCGCAGACTGTATGCCGACATATCGCAGCGTTTTTGAAGAGTTTCTACTAAAAGAAAAGGCGGCGCTGACTTAACTGTACGACAAAAGGGGGCGCCGTCTTAATTAGGTAATATTATTTTTTAAAATTTTCCACAATATATATTCGGGCCTCAAATCAGTTGTTTCAGGCCCATGTCGAAGCCCATAAAGCTTAAAAAACACATCATTGTCTCTTCTTCTACTTCCCCTCAGCAAGCAAATGTAGACTACGCAGAGTACAAGTAGAGATAGAAACGAGTACGCGCAGTCTCTCCATATACTCGCAGAATAAAAATAGAACGCTCTCAGTCTCTGCCTTTGGAAGCAGAGTATACGCAAACACTGCTTAGATTCTGCTTGTATTATGCCAAAATTTGGCAAACACTGCTGTACTTTTTACAAGTAAGGTTTCGCAGACTACACCACCTAACTGTAGACCAAAGCGAGACTGGTATCAGACTTTGGTATAATTCATTACAAAAAGGAGCTGAACATTGACTCCTTCCAATTAGCTTTGCACTTATGATAAAACAAATATAAACTCCCGACAAAAAAACAAACAAACATAAACTCATAAAAAGTTTTATTATAAGTGATCAGAGTTGTAATCTTGAGGCGGTGGAAGAGCGAAGGTTAACCGGTGTGGTATTGAGAACTTGAGGTCTTCGAAGCAACTAGTGTTGCAATATCGAGCGTTTGGCAAGAAACAAGACAAAGGCATCTCGTCATCGTCCATGAAGCGGTATGCAAGCGTGTTGTTAGGGAAATGGGCCGCCAAAGTGTGTGTTAGTACCAAATATTCGAAGTCCATCTTAGACCTCTCTGGAAGGGGTCTGTAGAGGTCGAGGTTGACTCCAACGCGGTCGAAGAGTGGAGTGAGCTTGCCTCCAATGTAGACTTTCGGATTATCCACCAAAGATACCTCATTTCGAATGTGCAAAAGGTTCCCAAGGAACATTGAAGCGGCATCAAGGTGGAAAATGGGATCATACTCAATGGGTCGTCCATGATGGTTCTGAAGCCAATACCGGATCGCACAATATAACATCCTTAGTTCATTGGTGGTTGGAATACCCGGCTTGTGGCAAGCATAAACCGTGTTGGCCAAGAGGCGGAGAGCATAGCGGATAGTTGGATTTCGCACCTTGGACATGCGAGATGCGGTGGAGAATGAACCATCCATTGTTATGTTTCTCCATACGGTGGATGCTTCACGAAACTCTTGAGGATGGGAAGTGGTATACTTCACAAAAATCAGAGAAAGTGAGTGAGTATTGGGTTGGCCTAACCATGAAGTAGACATATCCATGTCCATTCGCTTCATCCTCAATGAACTTCACAGTGGCAAGGAAATGTCTGGTTGGCGCGGGTAGGTCAAGTAGTCCATATGTGTTAACCTCCCCAAATTCACCCACTTTACTAAATTATCCACTTGGTCTTGTATCCCCATTTCGAACATGATATCCCGACAAGCAAAATGGGTAGGAAATAATGTGGCTCGCTCCAACTCCTTCAAGTGCTTGAACCCTTCTTGTGACCACTCCTCAAACTCGCAGTTGCCTTGAAAAGAATGGTGAATGATTCTTGTTGAAGTGCTCATGGTTCTGTGTTCTTAGTGGTTGTGTCTACAAAAACATTTCCGAAATGAGAACAAGGCATAGTTGAGAACAAAATGCTACTATCCATCATTTAAAGAGCACAAATGGAACGAAAACCAAAAACTCGATGAAATCAAAGATTGAGCTTTAACCATACCTTTTGCTTGGTCAATGATGGAGTTTTTAATGGAAAAAGAGATTGTAATTTTCGAAATCCTCTTTGGAAAAATTTTGTTGTGTGCCAATGAGAAATGAGAGATCTAAGAGGAAAAAGAGAGCTTGAGGGTGAATTTGTGATTCCAGGGATAAAAAGAGGTTTGTAAGCAACAGACCTTCGACTTCCTCGAGATTTTGAAAACCTATTCTTCCTCGAGATTTTGAAATAATTTTGAAAATACCAGCGCTACCCCTTAATGTATATCACCAACGGCAGAAGACAATCACCAGTAGTGCATTAACCGGTATAAGCCGAAACAAGAAATCTCGAAAAACTCGGTGAAAACCGTGTGGTTAGGATATCGCATACTGAGTGAATATCACCAACGGCAGACCGAAGGCAGATTGAAATCGGTGAATTCGTTTGTTAAGAGTTTTTGTTGTTGTATATTTGTATATACTTCCACTTCCTTTATACATTTATTTATTTATTTATAACTGTTGTCAAAGTACAACTTATGTTAAAAAGAAAAACTCCACAGTGAAAGCCGAGTGGTTAGGGTATCGCTGACTGAATGAATATCACCAATGGCAGACCAAAGGCAGATTGATATAGGAGAATTCATTTGCAGTAATTTTTTGTTGTTGTATATTTGTATATACTTGCACTACCTTTATACATTATTTCTAACTGGTTTCAAAGTAAAACTTATGTTAAAAAGAAAAACTCAAAAAAAAATTTCGTTATCATATGTTTCTTTGTTCAACACGACACTATGTGAAATATTCCCTTGGTATTTACCATGGTTATTGATTTTTCTTCCATTATGTGCTTTCAATGTAAATAAGCTTTTAAACACTTAGATTGAATATCATTTTGGAGTTATGACGTCTAAACAAATGTTAATCGAAGTTTTTAATTCGTTTTAGTGGTTTAAGGTTTCGCAGACTGTATGCCGACGTAGCGCAGCATTTTTGAAGAGTTTCTACTAAAAGAAAAGGCGGCGCTGACTTAACTGTACGACAAAAGGGGGGCGCCATCTTAATTAGGTAATATTTTTTTTTTTAAATTTCCACAATATATATTCGGGCCTCAAATCAGTTGTTTCAGGCCCATATCGAAGCCCAAAAAGCTTAAAAAACACAACATTGACGCTTCTTCTTCTTCTTCCCCTCAGCAACCCTAGAGCAGAGGAGCGTATCTTCAATTTTGTCGATCTCTTTCTTTATTTTTTTAATTTCTCCGATAATTATCCGATCTCTTCATTTCTCCGATATTTCTCCTTGGAATATATCATGGATATGAATGATTACGAGATGGATTTTCCTACCATGATTTTTTCCAAAGGAAACGAGCCAGATCCAAATACCAGAATAAACTACAGTTCGAAGTTCAATCATCTTTCACTGGTGGAAGGTGTAGTGGGTGAGGAAGTGTGGGATTATGTCTGCAAGTCACTGCTAGGAGTTATTTGTAAGTTTGAGAAGTTGGGTTTCAGATGGAGTACGAAATTTGTGCATCACCATCTTATTTGCAAACAATTGGAGTGTGAAAGCCCATTTGAGTTGTGGTTTTTGATCGCGGGGCAGCCAACACGGTTCTCGCTTTTCAAGTTTGAAGAGATCACATGTCTTAACTGTAATGAAATTACGCAGTTGGATGGATTGGTATCTTCTCAAGCTACTCACCAAAACTGGAATCGCTTTCGGGGTCTTCTCAAAATTCGCCGTGCTAGCCCTTGTATTGAGGACATAGTTAAATTGTGTATGAAGCATGGTGGAGATATAAGCAAATCTTGGTCCAGGGAAGATAAAATTAGGCTTAGTTACCTAGCTATTCTGTCTAACGGTCTGTTGGGTGTTGATCGGCGTACCAAAACTCCACTTAACCTAGCTAGGTTGGTGATAGATTTGGCAATTTTCGAAGGGTATCCCTGGGGGAGGGTTGCTTACAAAGATCTTGTTGAGCATGTTAAGTTAGTAACTAAAGAGAAGATATGGCAAGACTCTTATGTTTTGAAGGGATTCGTGCAAGTTCTACAGGTCTGGGCGTATGCGTATGTGCCCAAAGTGGGAGAAAATTTGGGAACACCTATAGCGTTTGAAGGTACACATATGCTAAGATACAAGGGAAAGTTGGCAGACCCGATATGGAGAAGATGTTCTCGAGTGAAGAGGTATGTATATATATTTGGCATAGTTTGTTGAAGTGAAAATGCAGACTTTTGGCAGAGTAAGCCACAGTGGCAGCGTCTGCAAAAAGACTCTGCCAAAATTTTACATTTTCCCGTAGCTAGACTTCTAGCAGAGTTACGCAGACTTCTGGCTGACATTTATGTAACCATATAACTGTGTTTTGCAGGTGACTGTAACTACTATGTGTGAGAGATCCCGGGCAGAAATCTATCCACGTTGGAAAGATAACGACGTAATAGATGTCAAGCTTGATAATCTCATCAAATACATTCTCTCTGGCCAGCCGTGGGCGCACATCAAATGGAGCGTCTCAAAAATGCCGCCAGTCCCAGAAAACCGCACTGGAAAAAAAGAAAAGTAGATATTGAAGGAAAGAGAGGAAAAGGGAAAAAGAGGAAGGGAATTGAAGAGCGAGATGGAGAAAAAAAGAAAAAGAAGCGGAAGGGAATTGAAGAATATGATGAAAAAATCAAAGAAGAAGAAGAAGAAGAAGATGACGGACTGTATGTCATGAAACCGAATTTCTCTGTAGCTAAAATCCCATCTACTGGTTCAACAGATATCGTCGACATCATTGAATTTGTCCTGGATAAACAGTAGACCAAGTTTTACGTAGTTGTAACTAGAATTGAAAACGCCAGACTTGATCAGCAACGAGTAAATTTGGAACAGCAACGAACCAGCATGGAACAACAGAATGTTTTGAGTGAAACTTTAAACAACTTGGCA